>ARYC01000292.1:0-196243 GCA_000711775.1 Oxytricha trifallax | reverse complement strand
AAACTAAAGACTCAAGGAAGGAATATGAAAGGCTAAATATAACACCTGTATTTAATGTTCCTTACAGCCCTTAGTTCAATGGAATTGAGCTATATTGGGGATTATTGAAAGGTCATTATAAGAAATTGCTGCTCTACCATCTGATGCATTATTTAAAGATAGATACTGTCGATTTTATTAAGAGTGCTGCTAAGAGAGTCAGCGATGATAAAGCTAAAGTATGCGCAAGAGAAGGGAGATTTGTGTATATAAATAAGTTTTAGATTTAAGTGAATGAATAAGTTCACATATTAAATTTGCTCGTAAAGGGATTTGGCTTCTCTTTCTTTTCTTCGTCTTAGGGCTTGCTTGGGCCTATTTTTCTTCTCTTTGTGCCAGCTCCTGCATCTATGTTCATCTCTTCTGGCTTTTATAAATCTTTGAAGAGCCTCTTACTCAATTCATGTTTTACTTGAGACTTTCTCTCTCTGTTTAATTTGCTGCGCTCTTTCATCAAGTATATAGCAGTACAAGGTTTTTCTATAAAGTTAGAAGACTAAGCTTACTTGAGATGAAAGGATGCTTTTAAAGTTCCTACAGCCAGGTGTCACTGATTTTAATTCCCTGGTTCTCTTTTTCTTCAGGAGAGATGCTGTAGCGTTTCTTATGAGCTTCTTAAATAACTTCATTTAAGTACTCAGGTTTCAGAGTTGCAAGAACACCCAAAGAAGAAGTTTCTCTCTGGCAACTTATTTGACAGCTGAAGCTTTGATGGAAGGTAGAGAGCTACGTCCGGATCACTCATAGCATCGTCATATAGGTTTGTCACTGATATTTCAGGGTAGTTAGGTATCTCTATCATCCTAATTTCATTAAACTTAAAAGCTTTTTTGTCTTCACTCAGTAAGGCTTTTAAGAATGAGATTTTAGTTCCCTCTTAAGTCGGCAAAAACAATCCAACTATAATCGATTTATTAATCTTACTTAAGAACTTACCTTGCTATACCAAATATCTATAAAGGTCCTCTTTACTTCGAAATTTCCCTATTAAATCTTGAGATTAAATTCTCTTCATTACATCATTCATAAACTCCATCTTGGTTCCTATTTCTAAAAATGATAATTAAATTTAAAACTATGGATATCCATTCTAATTTTATTAAAATCTTACTACTAAATAGGGAGGACCTACTGGAGGTCGCCCATAAAAAGATATGAGGAGAAGCATTGATAAACTGGCTCCAAGTTTCACAGATTGATTTCCATTTTTATCAATCTATCTCCATTAAATTGCTCCTAATAATGTTTAATTATTTTAGGAGGTTCTCCAAATTAAGCTCAAACTTTATTAGGAGTTAAATTTTAAGGTTAAAACTTAATTAGGAGCAGATTAAATATAAAAATGTTTAATTACTTTACTTGAACCTCCTAGAGAAACAAAACTTCATTAGAAGTATTTTAATTTACTAAAATGTATAAAATTCTCATAAAATATGTCAACTTACAGTTTTTTATGGTTAGTTAATTTTCTTACCTCTCAGCAAAGAATCTACCAGAGTGCCTTATACTCTCCTATTATAGTTTATCAAGGTATATTTTGTCATTATTATAATAAAATATATCAGCAAACTAAAATGAGCGCTAACCTGTTAAGAAGAGCGGCATTACTTGGATCAAGTCAATAAAAGTTATCATTCCAGCAACCAAGAAAAGTAGAGACCAGAGACGCTTGTACTCAGTGGGAGCCTACTTATGACAACTTTGACCAGTCTAGCTTTGATATTTAAATATAAGTTAAGTAGGAGGTTATCAAAGAAGCTGTGTAAATTGAGGAGTAGGTTAAACAACCTCCCATAGAGCATTAATAAATACCAGCCAAAGTTGACTATTAATGCAAATAATGCAATAAAGTTTTCCCTTACAAGTCAACTTATAAGAGACACTTGAGAGATATACACAACGATTGGCCAAGGTTATATCTCAAGCATTAAAAGAAAGATGGAAAGTATACTTGTGAGAAGCCATATTCTCATACTAGAGACCTCAAAGTGCAATTAAAGAAAAAGCAAAATTAAGGTTTTGTCTTTGTCCATGAACTTACAGGGAATAGATTCCTCTAAAAGAGGAGATCAAGAAACTCAGTGGAGTCTCTTATAGTTGAAGTCTAGAAGTAAGTTAAAATGAAGAAAGCAGTCAAGAACTTTCCAGTCTCTGAGATCAATAAAATCATGGTTAAAATAGAGGCGATGAAGATTACAATATTAAATATTATTGACTTAGATTCTTGCCTAGAAAGCTACTTCACTCTTGAATATAAAATAGAGAAAAGAGTCATTACTGATGACTAATATGCTTACAAGATAAATCCTTTCAGTTACTTCCTTGCTGATGACAAGTTCCTATGGAATTTGCTAATGAGTATTATGCACTTTAAAAGGCAAAGTTAAATGAGTGCAGGCATATCATCTAGCATGATGCTATTTTACTTGGTAAAGATCATGTAGCCTTCAGGCTTCCTTTACTTGAAATGACTTACAGAGAATTCTTATCTGACAATAGATGTCAGAGATAAATTAGCTAGATAGTATAGCAGATAGTTGAGGGGATTGAAGAGCTTCACAAGCTAGGTTATGTTCATAGAGACTTAAAGCCAGAGAACATCATGATGAACTTTCAGCCTCTTAGAGTTTATATTATTGACTTCAACAGAGCTCAAAGAGTGCAAGCCTCTGCATAAGGAAATGTATACGGCACTCCTGGATATTTCCCAGAGAGAGAGGATTGGAGAGATGGAGACACTTAATGGGATATCTGGGCTCTAGCAGTAATAATAATAGAGAGCGACATGCCAAGAAACGATTACTTTAGCTGCAGGGGGAGAGAGATTCTAAGCAGAGAATCAAGGCAATATCTAGATAAAAATAAAATAAATGGAAGTCTCAGAGAACTTGCATACTCAACTTTTATCAAGCCAAGCTAAGATAATTAACAAATAATAGAAACAATCAGACATCAACTTAGAAAGATAAAATTCAGAGAACTACCACATGACTCTAAGCTTATGTTTGTGTGAAATATTTAAGAAAATCGCTTGTTATACTGATTTAAATTACTAATATTTAAACATTAAACCCCTACATAAACCCTATTAAAACCCTAATATAGTATGAATCACTAATAGTCTACTTTTATCAATCAAAAACTCAATCAAACTACTGAAAGGGTTTTGGGGTTTTGATTGTTCTAAAGAATAATATTCTCGAATCTTTTTTCATCCCTGTGTGTAAGTGAATTAAAATTTCCTCTCATGAAATAAAGAAACATAATGCACTAAAAAAATGATGAAATTGAAACATGGTTAGCATTTGTTGAGATAGATCAAATTATATTATTGACAAATTATTAATATTCTATTAAATAATCATACGAAATAACTAAAAAATGTAAAATCAAATAAGAGTGGGAAAAAGTAAAATAAAATTAGAAACTCGAAAATAAAATTTTTTTTTACAATAAAAGATGAAGCAGTAGCATTTGAAGATAGCCATTTAAAGTTAGTATCATTTTTATTATAAAATGGATTGCTATACAAAGACATAAAATCATAAGCCAAATGTTGCATTACACAGAAAATGATCCCTGATATATGTTAAGTAATATTTCAAATTGAATATTTGAATAGCAACTTATTAAAATAAATTAAATTTGATATGCACATGTTTGTACTTTAATAAGTTAAAAGTAAGAGTAAAAATTGAATGGTGTAATATTAAAGATTGACTTACTCAGATGCCCATGTTTGCATAGAAATTTAAAGCCAATGTTATACCCTTGAATTTATTTAAGAATTAGTGATTTTCTAGCAGAAAAATGGTATCAATTCAATTTCTTTCAATATTATAACTTAATTAACTTATTTTTGCACATAACAACATAATCATGAAAATTTTATTATATTTAATTATTAAAAATAGTACAACTTTGAGAATTGTAAAAAAGAACAGAAGAGAAAGATATATACGAGCAATAGTTTTTAAGTGTAAATATAACTAGCCAAGATCCAAAAAAGATTTAAGAGAATAGATTATACAAAGGACTTTATGGTTAAGACATGATTTTACTCGAGTTTTACTGTGAGAGAGAATGTTTTATTTGATTTGCTACGTGAAAAGACTTCATTTAATGATTAAAACAATTGATAACCCACAACATGTAACATTTTGAAGAGAAAATGATAAGAATATGTGTACAACAGTCTCAATTTATACAATCGATAATAATAAGGAATTTATTAAGATAAATATTAAGAGGTTTAAATATAACACAAGATCAGGAATATGGAAGAAAATAAAAAATGACTGAGAAATGTAAAACCATTTATTAAAATGCATAAAATCAATTGTGCTCGTAATTAAAACTAATAAAAATTTAAATATATTTTTTGAATTTTATAAGAGATAATGTTTAATTGTTGAAGTAAATGCATATAAATTTTACAAATAATTAGAATATCTTAACTTAATTTTAAGTAAATAAATTGATTTAATTGTATTATAATTTAAATAAATTAATCATTTAGTGCTGTAGCCTTCCTCGAAAAAAATTGTAAAAATTTCGGAGAAGGCTACAGATTAGTTATGGAGCAATTTATGCATTTAATGGGAGAAGTTGTGAATTTATATTTTGATGATGATGATGATGATGATGAATAACTTAAGGTAAGGTAAATAAGAAAACCAAAAAATAATGTTCTCTATCATTAAATATATAATTATAATTGTTCTTGTTATTATATTATTTTTGAGCATATATATATTAGATAGTAGTAATAAGTACTAAAGGTGACGATATTTTTTTCCAATTCAAAGTCTTTCAAGTATTTTGTGTCCTATATGTCTTTAGCTGGGGGAGTGACTTTGACTGTTTGGACCTATGTGCCTCTCACAGGGTGCTCCTGGGGGTCTTGTCCCTTGTCATCTCATCCCACGTCCTGACTTGTCTTTTCGGACCCCGACTCAGCCTAGGCGCGGCCTTTGTTAGGGGTATTCCTGGGGGTGTTCATGTCCCTTGCCTGAACCGGTCAGCATGCCAACCACCAAAGCCTGATCTCTTTTTTATTCTTTCGTTCTTTTTTTAGAGATGTTTTTTTAGGAATATCTTTTATCTCTGTCTTCTTGTTAAAGTGCATATTCATAGAGATCAGCTCGTTATCTTTAGCAGTAATAACAATAACAAATATAATTAATTTATATTTTGCTTGCAATTATGTTATTATATTGTCAGTTTAGGCTGGAGGAATTGAACTTTTCATGATAAGAAATAGGTAAATATTAGTATCACACGAAGAACCCAGTTTTAATATAATTTCTGTTTCTCTCGTGATGATGATTGTTTGCAACAAATTATTTTCTAAGAATGGCTTCATCATAGGCTCTAAGTTCAGGGTGATGGTATACATTTTAGAAAAATTTAGTTACTGCATCAGTACTATTGCAAACCTGACCTCACTCCTTACTGAGGTGGCGTCTGGTTGTATCCATATCCTTGTCATCGTTGATCTCCAAGAATGTCTTATAGCTTTTTCGTTCGCATTAGATGAAGTCATCTGGCTTAAAAAGCAGAGCATGCAACTACTCCGCCTAACCATCACTGCTACCACTCACAAAGTTGCGTCCTCACGCCAACCCCCAACACACGATTTTGGAGCAGAGGGCGGTTATGGCCCAGGACAGTAAACATTCAAGTTTTTGATATATTTATGCAGTGTTGGTAGTATGTCCATATTTTGGCATTACTTTCCAAAGTTAAAATTAGTGATTATAATAATCTTGTAAATTTACAATAAGAAATATTTTGATATTCAAGTTGATAGGTTTTTATAATTCGCCAAGTTTATGATTTTAGCTCGTTGTAGAATAATTAAATGTTATTCAGACTGAGCCCTAGAAATCTATGAATAAATAATTTAGATTGAGTAAATAATAAATTGAATCAATTTAATTAAAAGTTAAATAACTATCATCATAAAAATAAATTTTAAAATAATTAACATGATTAGTAACTGTAGAAAAACAAAACCTTAGAAATTAATGTATTAAGAATTCGTAATTATCTCAAAATAAGAATTTAACTAAATAATATAGAGATTCAACACATAAGCTGGTCGGTAAATTTTTTTAGTTTTTAAAAACCACTATTTTTTTAATGAAAAATGTGAAAAAGAATTTATTGATATTATAAAATAATAATATTTGAAGACTTATTTACAATAATTTAATTTCTGGCGTACTTGCTTTAACTTTAAACAATTTACTTTATTATTTACATTATGGAATTTCCTTCATTATTTTCCTGATTTCCCTGAATCTTATTTTTTTTAAAAAAAAAATAATAATGTTAACAAAAAATTATTTGATAAATTAGATTAAGCTGCCAAATTACTTCCTAGTGTTCTTAGCTGCTTTTCTCCTGCTCAAAGTCCTCAATAAACTTATATTTTTATGCTAATATCATGGTAAAATGTAATTTTCGTTAAGTTTACTTCATTAATAGTTTAAAATTTTTATTTATAAATTATAATCTTTAAAACATCTATTATAAGATAAATGTATCAGTGTATTATTTGTAATAACTGCAAACTTTCCTAATTCGTGTTATAATCTAAATCACAGCTTTTTTTTAAAATTGAAGATTGCTATTATTTCATTAAGTAATCAGGTAACTATTTTTTCAGAAAATAATATTTAAAAATTAACATAAGGAAAATTATACTAATTATCCCATTATCTTTTAAAGTTAAGGTAGAATTTTTGAGAGTAGAGTAGAAATACAAAATGTTAAGTTAAAAATAATATTTACTTTAATAGTTGATCTGTTGAAAATTATCAAATCTAATTCCCAACAGAGACGTAACCATCTCTAAGATTGTGGTTACGAGCGAATATTTCAAGGATGAAATCTCCGGGGCAAAAGCTTTCAGCTAAAGCGTACTATTCATCAGGTTTTTGTGAGGCATTTCTTATTTGACTGCAACAACATTTGGAACTTTAAACCCATCCTTTCTGATTTTGTAATTACCAATACCAAAGATAAAAGCCTTTTCAAAGACATGTCTGGTTGATTCCCCATTTCCTGACCTAACTTAACCATCTTTTGTTGTCTTTGTCCAAATGAACTCATTTACATACCTAAACAATAATTATTAAATAGGAATAAAAACTTATGTATAGCCTAAATTCTTCATCTCATTGAGCATAATTTCTTATTTCGCATTCATTTCCCAAATTATAGCAAACCCATCTTTCTGAATAAAGTGAAAAGGTATCTAAATTCTATTTATCTTTGAGCAATGGGTATGAAGGCTTGAACCCTTTTTTGGCTTTCATATCAAAGTTATCCCAGGGTGGATAAATAATTATTACATAAAAAAGCCTCCCAAATCTAATCTGTGCTCTATGGATTACCTTCCATAACTCTTAATGCTATATATCTGGGATGATGGGAATTGATTTTTTAATAATAATTTCTGAATTATTTTTAACACTCTAATCTAATTTGCTGATAATTTTGGAAGCTCCTTTTAATCTTCATTGGGTTTTAATTCTTGATTACTTTAGTTATTTTTCTTCTAAACTTGAAATAGAATCGATGCCTGTTCAAAAGTTATATCATCATTGTCTAATTTTATATCTTATATACCTAGGGTTATTTTGCTTACTGAATTGAACGAAAGAATTTTCTGCATGTTTACGTAGTATTCTCGTTTTTGCCTTAAATCATCTAAAATTTTTGGAATTTAAATTACTCTTTATTATCTTTTATGTTATTTTTGTCATCTGTCACTTTAATGTATGGGTTGAACAAATCTCCAGGAAGTATTTGTTTTTAAAGTAAAAGTACTAGAGGGCAATTATTGAATTTTTCAAAGAATGGATCTGATTTGAATTCATTTAAGTATCTTTAATATTTTTCATTGATGTACTGTTATACTATCTCAATGCTTAATTTATCCTCTTTTAGATCTTAAATATTTTCCTTATATGATTATTGTTTTGATTTGTGTTCATCCTTAAATTCTTCAAGTAAGTCATCTTAATCCATTTTTAATAAACCTTTTTATTCATTTTAAAGTTTAACCTTCATCTCCATTTATAATTGATTAGCATCTCGATACTTGAACATATCATTAATAAAAGTTTTGGAAAATTCATGATTGCATATTCTTTGGTATATATTAAGCTCATCATCAGTAATGAATGCAAATTTTAGAAAGTATAGATTTGAATTTAATACTATAATTGCACTATTTTTGAATTTTTCTCTAATTTTCCTCAGGCTTTTCATGGCTTCGAGAATCATGTCATGATTTATTTTTGTAAGGTAAAAAAGCATGCTTGGAGTTTCTACTCAAATGGCATTCGAGACAGTGATTATTGGCTCAATGTAGGGTTTGAAGTTTTTTTTAGTTTCCTTTTTTATCATTTTGCTTTTAGAAGATAAAATTTTTCTAAATAATTTTTTTTTTTATCTCCCACATTTTTTCAAGAAATACTCAGAGATATCTAACCATCGAATTAAAAATTCAATAATTTGAATTTTTCTTTGAAGCCATGATGCTAATGCAATATTTATATTGATTTGTAAGCTTTCAAATTTTAATTCAGAAAATTATGGTTTATTTTAAATTATTGCTTCTCATTTTAATATAATCATCAATTTTCAAATATTTTCCCAATGCTTTAGTTTTTGTTTTGATATTCTTCGATGGATTGAAACAAAGTTTTTTATTGTTATTATACTCATTATTGTATAGCTGTAAATGAATGTTTCGACCATAATTAAACCGATTGTTTCAAATTTCTTAGCAAATTTAATTTCTATTGATTTACTTGATTAAAATGTGAGTCTTTTAATAATAGGTGTTGAATATTTTGATAATCTTGTATTGGCAAGCCATTTTCCTTTAAAAAAAGTAGATTCTTAAACTGTCCCTATGAAGATAGTTGGAGTTAAGCAAGTAATGAAATCTGCTTGGGAAAGAACAATTAAGCTACTATCATTGTAATTAAAAATTTAATTTTTAGCTCTGATGAGAAGCTTATCGCAAGTGTGAATGAACTAATTTGACAAAAGTAGATGTCTGAAGTCTATTGAAAACCAAAGCTATTAAAAGCTATCTTACAACTTTTCAGTTTTTGATGCTCCTTAAACAATAAATTTGAAAGATCTATCGATAATTATTGCATTTCATTGTCAAAATTTGTGATTTAGACATAACCAACATTTTTTTAAATAGTAATTGTAGATTTTCAGAGGTTAGCTGTTATATTTATCAAACTAAAATATCATAAAATAATAATTTTAACTGTTATTAAAAGGATAAAGCATTGTTTGAGCATCTTAGAATATGTCTGTTGTGACATTAGATTATAGATTTGAAAATTTTTATTAAAATGTTCAAGTTTTTAATGTTGTAATATTCTTTTATATTAAGGCCCGAATTAAATTAGATGAAACTATTGTCATTTACAGTGCTCAAGATTATACCTTTTCGTTGAATTACATTTTTATGTATTTAAGAACTCTGATTCTCCGAGACCTGCAAGACCTCCAATACTTTCAAGACCTCCAAGACCTCCTAGACTTGCAAGACCTGCAGGACCTCCCAAACCTCCACTTACTATAATTCGTCAGTTGTTTTTATAAAAATTTATAATGCCAAAGACCTGAAGTTGGGCATTATCCTGTCGTAATCTTAAAGCTTATCACCTGAATACTTGAGGTCATCGAGGCTTTGCAAGAATGTTATTAATTCAAATTTGATGATTTATAGAAATTAGACCTAATAAGCTTAAATGTAGTACTTTAAATAAAGACATTGAAGAGTTAAAAGAAAGCTTTTGCCAAAAAGTGTGCCAAATAGCCTTACTATAAATTTTAAGAATTTAACGATCCTTTATAAATAAGTGAAATTTAACCAATTTATTAGCTTTTATCTAACTCCTATACCTTTTGTATAAATTACTAATCTATAAGTATAATGCCCGATTAAAGACCATAAATATTAATATAAGTGCTATCTTACTATTAATCTCAACCTCTTGTTTCTTAGAAAGATTTAAATATTCTTGGTGATAACTTTAGCTTAATCATCCTTAAAATTATTGTGTTTTGTTTTCATTAAATTTGGATTTGTTCAAATATCACAATATCTATCCAATTCTCAAATTTTGCAGAATATATAATCGAGAACGTAAGGAAATCTACTATAAAAATGCTTCTAACGCTATGCATAATTTTTTTAAAGAAGAATTCATGTTAATTCTTTCAATTGAACTAAGGTTCTCTTTAAATTACAATTGAAGGATTTTATGATTATTCTTTTTACTGCTGTTGTAAAATAAGTTGTAAGTTTCTTTTTAATAAAGGCAAATAGGTTCTCGACAGGAACAGGGTCATATTAGTAAGGGCCTAAAAAGAACGTAGTTATTTTGAGCATGGTGAGCTTTTCTCTCATGTAGCTGCTCCTATGATATGAAGATTGTCAAGCTTAAGAACATAGTTTTTACGCCATTAAGGGTTTTTCTTTTCTAGAGCTTGTATGAGTTGGAGTATAAAGAAGTAAACTCCTACACTATTATTCTTCCCTTTAAAAAGTTGGAAGTAAACTCTCCCATCACTAAAAAGAGCAGCAATAAGACCAATCTGTTGATATCGCTTTGAATCGGTGCAGAATAACTATTAAAACTTTGGAGACCAAGCTCTCTCATTTTCTTTGCTAAATTATATTGATCTTCGTAAATATTAACAAGAATTTTCCCCTAACTAACTTAGAAGTATTACATAGTGAATTGCTGCATGAGCTCTCTGGATAATACTTTCTAATGCTTCAGACCTCTTACTTAAATAGGATACTTCTTTGGGAGCAAATTAAGATTTTCTCGATAATATTTGAATTTGCTAGGTCTTAAATTTTACTCCCATTTATTCCTACAGACAACTTTGAATTGAGGCTGGTTTTTTCAATATGTGTCTATTTTTATAAATTTGAAGATAAGTTTTTGAGCTTACCAGCTCAACCCAAACCTTTTCTTTTAATCCACACATTAGCTTTGCATTCTCTAGTTTAACCTTAAATATTTGGTTGTCCTTGATTAGCCAATTGACAATCTATACTAGCTCTTTAGCGCATTTGATAAAAATTGTTAAAATTTCTAGAATTAAATGAATAATCAAGAATTTATACACGCTATTTTATTAGTAATTTTATTTAAATATATTAAAATGCACTACGTCGAATCGATAAATTTGAGATACGTGCCAAATTTTGAGATACGTGCCATTTTAATATATTTAAATAAAATTACTAAGGTATATAAATTGAAATTTAGAAGAAGATTAAAATGCATTTAAATTTATTAAATATACAGAAAATGAAATAATAAAGAATGAAAGTCAAATCTAGTTCCCAATTGAGACTACGCCATCTTTTAGGTTGTGGTTCCTAGCAAATACCTCAAGAATGTATCCACCTGGGCATAAGTTTTCAGCATAGCAATAAGTTTTGTCAGGCTTTTGAGATTGGAAGCGAATATGCGATACTATGACGCTAGGTGGCTTGTACCATTCCTATTTTATAGTGTAATCTCCCTTGCCACAAATCCATGCTTCCTCAAATGCGTGTCTTACTACATTTCCATTGCCTGAATGCACCACATCGCCATTGGTTGTCTTGACCCAAACAATCTTATCTAAATACCTAAAATTAAATTTAAGAAAATTAATACTTACTTGTACCCATGGTGATGTATGAACTCCCATGCCTGCTGTTGCTTCGAGTTGACTACCCAGAGTATCATAAAGCCATCAGTTTAGATCAAATGTAGGGGCATGTTCAGGAGATTTGAATCTTTTAGTAATGGGTAAGATGGCTTAAATCCGTGACTAGCATTTTATGAGAAAGTGTCCCAGGGTGGATCTACTATGATTATGTCAAATAGCCTGCCTGCATATCTTAGTTGTGCGTGTTTTAGCTCTGCGCATGCATCTGGCCTGGTCACATCTGCGATAAATGGGATTGATTGAATTTATTTATTGCTTTGAATTTGTTTTAACATTTCCATTTAATTTTGACTCATTTTAACAATTCCTTGATCTTCTTGGGGTTTATCTTGATAGTTTTTGAGATTATTATTATTTTGATTCACAAACTTGTCCATGACTGAAATTTCTGAAAATGTTATATCTGAATTGTCGATTTTTAAATTACTAAATCTCTTTGTTATTAGGCTTACTGAATTAAATGTCAAATGTCTCTACATGTTGTATAGTACTTTTCTTTTAATCTTTAATCTTGTTCTAAGAATGGGTAACGAAATTATTATGAATTATTCTTTAATATAAATTGATCTTTTTTAACACTGCTGCAAGGATCATACAACGCCTTTTCATTTAATTTCCAATTTACTTCAGTTGTTATTTTTGCTGAATAAATTATCCCAATCTTTCATTGTTGTGAATTGATTCTATGTATTTTTAGTATAATTGTTTTTAAATGAAAGTTGCTTCTTCTTCGCTCACATTTTGTTATTAATTAAATAAGTCTTCTTAATTAACTTGAATAATTTAATCTTTTTCAATTTCATTTTCATTATTTTTTCTATCATCACCATCCACATTATTTCCATCATCATTATTATTTCTGTTGTTTTCATTTTATTACTATTGCCCAACTCGATGTTGTTTTAGTTATTAAAAGGTTCTGTAGACTTAATCATCGAGTTTAACATCTAGGTACTTCTCTATGTCATCATTAGTAATAAACCAATCCTCAAATTGTTTTAGTTTTGATATAAGTGGGTAGTGATTATGACCATGGGCATCTCTAATTTGTAAATTAAATTCCCTCTCTATATTTTAATGGTGCTTTTTTTCATGCCTATTCTTGTTTCTGTAAGTTGTTATTGATTTTTTATAATTTTTTTTGTAATGGCATACCAGGCACATCATTTATGCTATTTGAAGGGCAGATTGCTGCTTCTTTGCTATCTGTTACTATTATTGCATTACTTCTTTCAATGGATTTAGCGGGAGCCTCTGCTAAATAAGGTTAATCAGGTTTCATTCAATTAAATATTCAAGTTCCAGATGAACTCTTGCATTTTACTATCGAAGTCTGTTTATTTTATTTTCTTCAAATCAGCAAACTTTATTTGGAAAACAAATCTCTTTTATATTTTATAATTTGGGAATAACTGTGTAAATTAGCCTGTGGCTAAATTTGTGATTCTAACATTCCCCAATGTAGTTATTTAAGCTTAGTTATTATTTTTAGCATCATCTTTGAATCCTTATGCTTTATTTGATTTGTTAAGCAAACGATTTGGATTCTTTAATTGCTTCAAATATTAAAATCCTTTGCTTTATGGGAGCTTAATCATAAACCCAGATATTATTTCTTTAATTTCACCTCCAGTATGAGATTGAGCGATTGAGTTGTTAAATGTAAGTTTATTTACTTCAGTAAGAGTTCGACAAAATTGGTGCAAAGGCCTTTAAGCATTATTTGACCCTGAAAAATGTACATTTATTATAAATTGTCTGAATAGCAAGGCCATTGTATTCGAGATATGCAGGGCTGCGATGACTTGAAGAGGTCAGCATCTATTGCCCTTTCCCTGTAATTTTGCTACATCTCTTAAAGTTGATTAAGCAAAATAGGTTCTCGAAAGGTTTGAAAATCAATCATAATTAGGCCGAGCGCTTTTCAGACTTTCATTCTACTTAACTGCACTAGAAGACCTTTTGGAAAAGAATTGTTAATTTAAAGGATGATCTGACTTCAAGTGCGTAACTAGGCTTATAGGATCTTTAGCGAGAAATTTTCAATATGGTATTTTATGGTAGATTTGTATCTCTCTAGCATAAGATAGATTGATCGCATTGATGGATCAGCAATAAAAAGTTGTTCAATAGTAGTCAAAGTGGGACACATTATTGAACTTAAAAAGTCATTGCTTATTCATTGGGCGTTTACATCGTATTCCTCTTATTCCTCTTCTTCCTCCGATTCCTCCCCTTCTTCCACTTCCTCCTCTTCCTCTTCTTCTTCCGATTCCTCCTCTTCCTCTCTTTCTCCCCTTCTTCCCCTTCCTCTGCTTCCTCTCCTTCCTCTTCTTCTTCTGCTTCCTCTGCTTCCTCTGCTTCCTCCTCTTCCTCTGCTTCTTCAGCTTCCTCCCGTTCCTCCCATTCCTCTTCTTCCTCCCCTTCCTCCAATCCATAGATTCTTTAACGAATTACGATTTAATAGCATCCTGATTTATGTTGTAGTTTATCCAAAGCCTAATTGACTTGCAGTTGGAAAAGTTGTTTCGAATTAAAATCTCATTCAAGCTCTAATTCTTCCTCCCCTTCCTCCTCTTCCTCCCATCCTCTTCTTCCTCCGATTCCTCTCCTTCCTGCTCTTCCTCCCCCATTTAGCTTTATTAACCATCGAATTTTCGTATTGTCCTTCAAAGAATTTGCAATTGATCCCCCTTACTACACACGCTATAGACGACCCACGAAAACATTAACTATTTTGAAGGAATTGTGTTTTTTATATCAATTGCTTTCATAGGTCATGCTAAAACCATGAATCCTTTTATATTAATAGGAAAAATGTGAAGAGTTGATTGAAGAAAAACTAGGGTGAATATATTAATGAAGTATTTAGTTAAGCAGACCAGCTCCAAAATAGGTGCCATATTTCTCTTGTCAAGGCTGCAAATCTCTTTGTGGCTTAGTCACCTATCTTTCAGAGCCTATCAAGTATCTCTTGATGCTTGATTATACATCTAAGTGGTGATTGTGTCTAACTGCTTTACCTCCCGTTTTTCTTACGAACAGTGAATCTTAAAATCATGCATGACAATAAAGTCAAGAGCATAGGGAATTCTGCTAATAAAAGCTCTTGAAGCCCAGTCAAAGTTGAGCGAGTTGATGCTGTTAGAAATTATTTTGATTAGATTTTCACTTCTTTTATTATCTCTATAACAATAAAATAGAAGCAATCTTACCTCACGAGCATAGGAATTGAATCTTTAATTAAGTTTTACTTTTTGATAAATGCTAATACTTTTTCAATTGGAGCGAGGTCAAACTGGTAAGGACCCAGAAATAAAGTATGGATATTCAGTAGTAGTAGTTTTTCTTTTCTGTAGCTGCTTCTATGGTAAGAGGCATTGTCTAGCATAAGCATTGATTTTTGGCGCCAATTAGCATCTTTCTTATCTAGTAATTTCCACAATCTCAGTATAAATGTATAAACTGCTTTGCCATTATTCTTCCCTTTTAATACTTGGAAGAACACTTAGCCACTCCTAGAAAGAGCTGCAATAATTCCAATAGAAGCAATCCTCCTTGATTGTGTACTAAAATGCTGCTGTTATTTGAGGCTCCAGCAATATTTATTATTCATGCTGAATTAGATTGAGCTTTCATCTATGTTTACAATGGTCTTACCTTGGGAAAGTATATTGATGAACTCAATTGCTGCAATTTGTCTTTGAAGAATTGAGTCCTATGAAAGAGCTCTGGCACTAATAAGGTGACCTTTTTATAACTTAATGATAATTGATTTTTCAAGGCCTTCCGTATGGTTTGCTGGCACACTTTCAATCCCTTCTCGCTTCCAAATATTTTTGTAAATCCTTGGAAGTTGCCATAAAATTGGATCTTCTCAAATACTACTTCAAATCTGAAATGTGTCAAGGCTCTAACTTTTTCCTTCTGAGTTGCTAATTGGAGTTAACAAACTACTCCACCGTAAATTCAGTCTTCATAAGCTTTTTGCACATAAGCAGGCTTAATTTATATGTCCTTGAAGCTTATTTAATAGACATTGCTCCTTCTTTAAGCAAAGATGAGATATTTTAAAGTCTCTCTAGAGAACCTATCTTCTTCAACAACGGTTTCCATGAATAGCCAAACAATTGTTTATATTTCTTGCCCTCTTAGATTTGTGCCTTTGATCAGACTCCGTTGTTGCAAGTTATGATTATAAGATTGATGGATGATGGTTGAAGGCTTGATGAAATCTTAGCTGCTTTTCCAGAGATTTATACAATTCTCAACAAATCCTTTGCTGTATTTAGCATTTAGATTTTCTAACTGGACAAATAGGCCATCTCTAAAGCTTGGCATATCAACCAAATTAACTCTTTCAAATATGTTTAGATTTGCCTGGATGAGCTTTGGATCAATTGAAATTCTTTAGGGATTTGACTAAGTCTCACGGGTCAAAATTCCTCCTCTAGATTATTTAGAAGCTAATCGCTAAGCCTTTCAAGAGCAAACACATCCCTCATGTTGCTTCCGGCTTTGAAGCATGGACCAGTAACATTGTCGTACTCAATCTGGAGTTCCTCGTTTTTCTCAGTTTATTATTATAGTGTTTGAGAATTTTCACGCTATTCATTAGTTTGGAAAAACCCTCGTATATCTGACTATACAATAGAGTCATGGTTTCGGCTCTTCATATTTGCTTCTAAAGTTATTTTATTTTATTATCAAAGGTATACTCTATAGATAATTCATTTTTGCTGGAAGTATAATAATTCTTGCGCTAAAATTATTATTCTATTTAATATGCCTGTCATCATTATTAATATAGTAATATAAATGTATTCAATAATTAAATCACTAAAACCTGGGACGCACCAGCACCAGATAGAGAATGAACTAACTAGTCAATGTCCACTAGCTGAGAGAGAAAGTGGGGAACAAGAAGGAACTCCACGACTTCTTATCTTAAGAGGGCAATGTCTACTTGCCAAAACTTTAATGTACGAACGTCTATTTTTTGAGATCAATCCTCAATGGAGAGAAAGAAGTAAGCATTAGAAAAATAAATTTGTTGTAGCATCTCAAAGACAAGATGCTATTGTAGCAACTGTTCCTCAAATTGAGGGTCTTGCTGTGGAAGATTTCATGAATTATGCGAAGGAAAAGCCATCGCTATTAAACTATTTCCCAGACCAATGTGATTGGCTCCACCTCGATAAAGGTGGATCTGTGGCATGCTGATGTCGCTAGATAGAGATGGAGTCTACCAAATGATTGGTTAAGCCAAAAAACAACGAAGGGAAAAGCTTGATAGAACCCAAAATCTGCTTGTCCCCATGAAGAACGAATTCGCCTAGGCATTGAATGAATCTATTAGCTATAGCGGTAAGATCAAGTTTTCTTACACAGTACACAAGGGAAGATCTGCTTACTTAATGAAGCCATCTGCGAATAGAAAAAGAAAAGCTAATGAGATGGAGGAAGTAAAGCAGAGGAAATTTCCCTTAGAGAGAGTAAGCAAAAGTATCTTGAAATGAATAAACGCATTAAGAACGATTGCAATCAGATGAATCAAGAGCTGCAAGATCTATCTTAGTACAAGACCCTTGTCATGGATTTGATATCTGCTGGCTTTATTGATGAGGAAGGCAATCCCAGATAACCTGACATGGTTCAGAGTTAACAAAGAATGCTATGAGAATACTTAGAATCGATTCCTTTGCTCATGAATAACACAAATTAAGTTAATTATTAAGTTCTAATTTTTTTAAAAAGTTCAGGATAACTAAATCTCAAACAATAATTAATTCAATTACTAAACTAAGCGAATTTATTCTTAGTAGATATATTGAGGCCGATTGTTAGAGAGTCCTTATCGTTTCCTCTGACTTTTCGAACTTTAGAATCGATCTTCAAGCAAGCTCCTCATGAGTACAATCTTATCCAGGAGACATTATTCTCGCTTTTTTCTTGGATCCTCCAGATTTAATGCTTGAGGTGCTCTTCCCGAATGTACGATTCTCTCGCTTTCCTAAGAGGCTTTCAGTTTAAAGATTTACAACCCGTTTAGCTCGGATGTTCAGGACTTTAGCAGGCTTCCCTGAAAAAGTTGCATCAACTAATGGCATTTGGGATTTCTTGTTTCCATCATTAACAGGTGCCTGCATCAGGACTTCCTTCTCAGAAAACTCACAATTTTAGGTTGGGAGATCGTGCTTTAATTCTTCAGAGTTAAAGTTTAGCCCATATTACTGTTCGTATTTCTCAATTTAAGAATATTCTTTTTTTGCCTAAAAGATCATCTGCATCTTTTGATTCTTTCACATTTTATTCTTCCCCGATTAATACCTAAGAGCTCGAATAGAGATCCTGTTGGGCAGAGTCATCAGACGCTTACTGTAGCTACATGCTTACTGAATCGTTGCCTTATTTTAACTAATCTAACACTTCATCAAACTGGGAAGTCTGCCACAACTCTGAGCTCAATCGAGAGAGTTTCATATGATTCTCATTTTCTTTGGTTTCTTGCTTGAGCATCACAATTTGATCAAGAGTATCGGTGCACCCATGCATATAAATCATATAGTGCCACTAGCCTTTATTTTCTAATCTGGCCACTCTCCCTAAAATTTGTTCATGGGATCGCTTAGTGAATACGTCTGCCACTATAAGGTAAAGTCAGCCATTTGCCTCTATTTCCTGTGATGATTTTAGGTCTGTTCCTCTACCCTGCTGCTCGCTTAAAACAAAAACTCCATACCTACCACATGAATTTTTAAGACATAGCGTCCCTTCTAGAGATGCCTCGACCTTCCCTCCTCTAAGGTTTTTCACGATCATAACTTTTAGGTGAGACTGCTTTTTAAGGATGCTTTCAATCTAGGGAAAAGATTGTTGGCATACAATAACTACGGGAGTCTTAAAAGTCTAAGCCTCTAGAATGCTGATGAGCTATCTAGTATAGTCCTGCAAAGTAGATGGCACAAGGATATCTGTAAGGTGGGTTCTCCTTTGACTCGTCACCGAAGATATCGAAGGGAATGTTACTTCTCTCACTCCAAAGATATCGTTCAGTATCGTGGCTTCTTTCTAGTTCAACACAGATCCAGTGAAGGCTACAAGCTTATGACATGGCTATAAAAGTTAGATCACACTCTTCATTTGATTTACATTGCCGTCGAACATGATCCAATCATGCTCATCCATTACAACGCTCCCTCTCTACCACGTATTAATAAAGTTCATATCCTCGCTAAACTGTTCAACATCTTTCTAAGTCAAGAAGTAAATTCCCACTTTCTAGTCCCACTCGCCAACGTTGACCCTTATTCCCATTCCAGTTATTGTTGATTAATAAGTCTTTTCGTCCCTTAGGACCAAGTGATCGTTCTTGCCAACGATGAAGACTGGGGTCTGAGTAGATTAAGCTAAGTGCGTGGCAATGCAAATGCACATTAGAGTCTTCCCGTTTCCCATTCCGAAGTTGACAAATGCCCTTGACGACTGGCACTACATTAGGTAATTGATGCAAAGGGTTTGTAGTGGAAGCAGAGAAAACCCAAGGTGCTCTTCCAATTTCTTTTGAAATTACGTTGGCTTGAATGCATCCTTTACAGGACGCCGAAGGAACTATTCCATTTCTTTCGAGTTCTTGTTTAGGAACTGTAGCTGCTAATAAGCTGTAGCTTTCTATTCAGTCGTGAATTAGCTGGCATTTTTCGGAAGTTTCTTTTATAGCTCAAGCTGCTTCATGTTGCCTGCAAGGACTTCGTCGATTAGTTCTTTAAATTTAAGATCTTTTCTCTCAATTAGTAAAGTTCCTATGCACAAGCACACCTTTTGAATTTCATCTAGCTTATTCCTCCACCTAGTGGAGCTAGAGAACAAGGTTCTAGATATCTCTCGCATCAAGTACATGAAGTAAATCTAGTCAAAGTAGTCCCACTAGTTTATGTAAATTTCCCTCATTGCCTTTAAGTATTCTTCCAACTAAGCATCCGATTTGGCTTAGACAAGAGAGCATATTTACACGTGGTATTAAACAACCTCAATGGGGACATCTCTAATAATTCCTAAACCAGAGTCGTGCTTCAGTTACTATATGAAAGGTCTGCTTAGTATTCTTAGGCTGTTAGGTAAGAGATGCACCACTTGACTATCTACTTTCAACATTGAAAGCAGAGACTGCATCAACGGAATAATGTCACTATTAACAGCATCTAGTAGTTGCAGGTCGTCTGTCAACGATGAGAGCTCTGAGACATCATTAATAAAGATAAAAGAAGCAAGGCCTAGGCACAACTCGGGATCTGGTTTGCTAGTTAAAAGCTGCATGGCTGATCTCAAAAGTTCAATGTCAAAATCTATAGTCTCATATCCGTAGAAGAGCAATGAATTCAGGAAGATCCTTGTCCTTATCTGTATTGGTGGTTTGAGGTTGATAAGGAGTTCTTGTAATATCCGGAACAATCCTTTAGTTGAGGACTATGTGCTTGTGTGTCTGAGCTTTTAAAGAAAGTCAATCAAACTTGCACTGTTCCTCGAGTGGTTTTGCTCCAAGAAGCTGTATCTGTCCTCTGCCTTTAACATTATGAACTCTCAGAGATAAGCCTGAGTTATTTAATTTTGAAGCTATTAACCCAGGTTTATCTTCTTTTCTTCTTGGACCTAGAGTTAACTTTGAGATTTACATGGTATGTCTGGTTAATCAACTCGACTCGAGAAGTGTCATTAAATTGAAGCAGGTAATCATCTCTATGAGCATCAACAACACTCTTTGCCTTCTCCGTTTTTGAAGACCGTGAGATCTTTTTGTTCAAGATGAACTTGTTTATGAATCGAGGCAAGTCTGTTGATCCCTTAAGAGGTTTGAACTCCTCCATCTCCAGGATTTTTTTTATATCATAATTATGTTGAGGGAGGACTAGCTTAGCTTGATCAATCAAATGGGGATATTAGGCGCCATGGTATATTGACCTCCTACTTTTGTTGTTAGGTATGTTAGGCGACGACGCTTCATTCACATCGAAAGCATGCTCTGATTTAGATCCGTCCTGGTCATGCACTTCCAAGGTCTCAGTCTTAGAGTCTTGAGAGGCTCTATGAGATGGGCAAGTATATTGCTCTTGTAATATACTTTAAGATTTTGCTTCAGAAATTTAAATTTTGCCGCTCTTTAATTGCATTCTTAATTAATTTTATTAAGACTTTTGAATCGCTCTTAATTAATCTTAATGCATTCTTAATTAAAATTCAGCGTCTTAAATGATTCTTAATTGCCAAAAACCCCTACTTTTCGTTCTCATTCGGCTTGCAGAAGCATATCGCGCTGCATAGTCAAAGAAAGTCTGGCACCCATAGGCAAGCTTAAGGATCAACCCTCATCGTGGTTAGAGTGAGGGTCTTGTGCAAACTTTCGCTTGGCTGGGATAAGCCCTGAATGGGCCCGTAATATAGCAAGATTTTTCGAGGATGGTCTTAAATAATTATAAACTAGAAATCCGGAAGTTTGGATGTCAAAATCAATCTAGAACTTCAACTAAGGGAGAAAGAATTCAAGAGGTGCAAAAAATAGTGCGACATTAGTTGGATGAAAAAAAATAATTTGGATCTTGGCATCCATGGCTCATCGCCCCAATTAAGACGATTTAAGACAGATGTCGGAGGTAATTCTTAAAAAAGCACGATAAAGGGATTTAAATTTTGTCAGACTAAAATTTTTCAACATCGGAGATGTTTAGTGATGGTTTAGGAACTTTAACCCTCGGTTCTATTTGTTTTCACAAGTTGACATGGTGCCGATCGAACTTAAACAATAGCTGTTATGGCCTTTCTTCATTTAAGAATATTCAAACTAGCAATTAAGACCTTTTGTATTTAAACTTAATTCATATATGCATTTTAATCATCCTCTAAATTTCACATTTCTTACCTTAATAAAATAGCGTGTATAAATTCTTGATTATTCATTTAATTCTAGAAATTTTAACAATTTTTATCAATTCAAAGTTAGTGTATTCTGTTTGAGCATCAAACTAGCGCTTTACAGATTAGACCATGAATTAAACCTCAATTTAATTTTACTCCAGGCTAATGAGAAGTGTTTCTAGAAATCAGCGATGTCATCATAAGTAGGACTACTTAAATATGAGAGTTATTTACCCAAATTATTTATGAATCATTTAATCAAAGATGAAATTTTAGCATTTAATCCATTGTCAACTATTTGGATAAACTCATTGATTTAAGCTTTGCCTGGAAATTTTGTCCAAAGTTCACAGATAGCTCCAACCATCTCTTCAATCAATCTTTGATTTAATCCTTGCCCATCGTTGGTAAAAGAAGTTTCATCTAAAGCATCAGCTCTGGGATCATAAATTTGAAAATCGCTTTCATTCTTCTTAAGAATTCATTCTTTTGCATATCAGTTAAATTCTATGAATATGCATTTTTAGCATATTATATTAATTTTCGGACTCATCACCAAGTTTTAAATATATAAATAATAAAATATATAATATATACTAAAATAGTCATCTTCACATATATAATTTATAATGTCTAAACTAATTTATATTATTGAGATGCTAAAAAAGCACTTAAAAAATTAATTAATGAAAAGTTTGAACTATTTAATTTTAGTTAATCTAAAAAAACTCGTCCTTTTAAAACTTAAGTTTAACTCTTTATTGAATTAGCGATAATTAAATTGTAATGGAACTATTTTCTATTTAAGCTATATTACATTTATTTTGTGGATAATATAATACATAAACTAAAAATTCATGAATATATTTTATTCATAGGAAAAAAGATAAAAATCTATATAGAATTATTAATGTTTAAATAAGAAACTTTTGATTCTTTAATCAAGAAATATTAATTTAATAGTTATACTAATGTAATTTATTTGAACACTCAAAAGTAATTGAGAATTTTATTTAATATTTGTATTATAGGTCTGATAAAATTATTAAAATAATATTCATAATTCTTTGTTATAATATATTTGATAAATATATAGTTTTATAAATACTCAACCTTAGTTATATTGATAACATTTATATTTTAAAAAAATTAAAAATGAAACTTTTTATGAATTTCATAGGAATGATTATTATACGCATTCAAGAATTTTAACTGAAATTCGAATGAGTGATTGATTGCTAATCCAATTCTAGTAAATTCAAATTTTGAGAATCAATATTGAAGCAGTTCAAATCCACTACCTCATGCTCTTAGATATCAACAAAATTGCAATATGTAATCTTGTAATCGATATTTACTAAGGGTTTCCCAGTTTCAATTACTGATTCATTGTTAATCTAAACTTAATTTATTTGTCCCCCAAGAAAATGACGAAGGTCACTCTATCTTAGTTTCTCCATATTTAGTATGAATTAAATTTAATGATTAATTAAAAGTTTTAACATAAAATGATTATTTTATAAATAATTCCTTTCATGGAAAAACTATTTCTTTCATGAAGAAGATGATTTACTTCAAAGCCAAAGAATTATTTCTTAAGCAATAATACTATAACTTTAATGTAATTATTTTATAAATTTAATATTAAATAGGGAGGTATCCACCTTAACCATGAACTCATTAGTAAATGTTCAACTGCTGAGGGAGAAGATTGGAAAAAAGAAGGAGCTCTACGATTTCTTAGTCCAAGAATGCGGAGCTTATCTTCCCAAACTTCAATGCACGAAAGTGTACTTTTTTTGGTCTATCCTTAATGGAGAAAATGAGGTAAAGTACTAATTATTAAAAAGCTATAAGCATTTGAAAAGGGCAGATGTGATTCTCGCTGCCGTTCCACAGATAGAAGGCTTGACAATAGAGAACTTATTAGAATATGATTCGTCGAAGCCATCTATTATGAGTTACCTGCCCGATTAGAGCGATTGGCTCCATTTAGATAAACGATGGATATGTGATGTATAAATGTCACAAGACAAGGATGGGGTAAATTAAAAGGTAACCGATGCAAAGTGGAATAGAAGAGCAAAACAGGATCAAACCTAAGGATTATTAGTTCCAATGAGGCCTGAATTTGCCAAGGCTCTGGAAGAATTATTGAATTTCTGTGGTAAAAATTGTGTCTTAAACAAAAATTTATAGTTCATAAAGGGAGATAAGTTTACTTAATGAAGCCAATTGCATACAGAAAACGAAGAGCAAAAGAAATCGAAGAAGTTAGTCAAGAGGTGTTAAACTTGAGGGAGAGCAAACAAAGATATCTGGAAGTCAATAAAAGTATGCGAAATGATTTTGACTAGATGGACAATGAGCTTTAAGACCTATGTCAGTATAATAACTTGGTCATGCAATTGATGGGTGCTGGGGTCATTGATGAGGACGGCAACCAACTGGCAAGTAGCCAAAATAATAGTTCCAGAATGCTCTGAGATTGAGCTTTGGATTTGATTAATGATTTATAACTTAACTTTTATTTAAAATCTTGCAAAATTATCATATTTTAAGTACAATTGTGAATAATCAAAAATCATAAACTTTAATTCAAAATTGAAATTGAAATTTTAAGGATCTTCGATCTTCTCTGACTAAGAGAATTGGTCTGCATTTTGTAACTTTAGGAATCATCTTTTAATGTTGAAGATCTTTGCTTGTGAAACCATGTCTCCATTTCTTATTTGGATTTACAAGTTTCAGAGTCGCTGCTTATCTAAAGTTCATTAGGTTGATCATCATTCGAATACTCACCCTCTCTTAGAGATCGTTTCCTAGAATCAACTTTTTATCAGATTCCGATATCCTTTTAAGGTTCATGCTTATAATTCCTCGAGGAAATAATCTACCCTCATCAAAAAGAGTGAACTACGATGAATCAAAGAGTATTATGTCAAGATTTTAGAAGAATTGATATGGCAGTTCATCAATGCTTTTAATGCTTTGCTTTTACTCTTTTTTTGAGTTGAATAACCTTCTAGCATTCTTTAAAATTTCTCCATTTTATCTCTGCTCCTGTTAAAATTTCTTCGCTCTTAAATCGCAGTCATCGGAAGTGCGAGTGACAATAGGCGATAAAGAATCAGAAATTTATGTAATTTTTTCCTAGTTTAAACCATGAGGATGTTAAGATTCTTCAATCTGAGTCTGCTGCAATTGTGAATGCTGGGCTCTCTATGTTTCGATCTAAGCTTAGTTGTCTTTTTCTTGGGATAAACCTTGATACAGTTTTAGAAGTCTAAAGTGGGTTTAATTGTCTTTTTATTTTTTATTTAGTCTTACAAGCTATTCAATGGTGCTGGTATTTCCTTGGCTGTTGACCAAGTAGTGCCAATATCCTTTGTTTTCGAGTCTCCCAACTCTGCCAACTATTTGATCTTAAACTCGTCTATGAAATATGTCAGCAATTATTAAATAAAGCCCACCATTCTTCTCGATTTCTTGTGAAGTTTTGATATCAGTACCTCGACCTTGTGTCTCAGAGAACAAAAATATGCCATATTTTTCATGTTTATCCCTCGTGCACAAACCACTCTCCAAGGTAGCTTCAATTCTACATCCACGCTATAGCTTTCTTGAAACAAAGGATATTATACTTTTCTTTTTAAACCAATTTTCAAGCATCTGGTAGGAAGAGCTCGCGACAATTATGATTGGTACTAAACCAGAATGTTTTTAAATAATCAAGCTTTTTAAAGTAATCCTAAAAGCTCGTGACTACAACTTCATCTACCAAGTGCTGCTTCTTATTGCCATTAATCGAGCTTATTATTGGGAAATCTATTTCCTCTGTTTTAAATTATGGTTCTATTATTTACTTTTCTTTCATTTTTAGTCTAGATCATGTCATTGCTATCAGTTGTTTTACTTTAAGTACATGTTTTATAAGGCTCAGCATAGCAGGTTCAGGTCCGTCAAACAAAATCCAATCATGCTTATCAATTACTACGGAAGATTAGGTCAGGATGATTTAAAATTGTCGATCTTCACAAAAGGTTTCGAACTCTTTTTGAGAAAGGTAATATAAACCACTTTTTTCCTCATACTCATTTACATTTTCTCTTAAATTAAAGTGTTGAATAAGCGTCTCAACTACCTTTCATTCCTTTGTATAAGATGATCGTTCTTGCCAATGATGAACACAGGATTCTCATGCTACTTTTCCAAATAGATGGTTGAGCAAGTAGCAAGCAATGTTTTACCGGTTCCCATTCCAAGATTGATGAAAAGTCTATTGTTTGATTGATCAAGAATATAATTTAAGCAAAGCGTCTGGAGGGGTAATAACTTAAATTATAGATATTTCTCAAATTATTTCTAATAATCTGAGATTTTAAAGGCAGTCTTTTAGCCAGAGTTTACAAGTTTTAACACTTATTGATCTTCCCCATTCCTCTCCAGAAATTGATAGGGCAAACTATTTTTTATCTTTTGTGAATTAATTGGAAAATTTGGGAAGTGAAAGCATATAATCGAGATTTCAAGAGTTACCATGCAAATGGTCTTCTATCACTTTATTGCAATCTTCATGCTTTTTTTTACCATTAAGTAGCAAATGTCTTAAGCCATCTTTAATATTTCTTCCAATTTTCTTAACTATATGCAGTTATTCGTTGTTATGAGTAAAGTGAGGCTCTTAAAAAAAGAAAATGTACAAGCTTTGGTTAAGAAAATCCCACTAATTATTGAATATTTCTCTCATACCCATGAATATTTTTTTTTCAATTATTCTTAGCTTAAAGCTTAACTCAGAGAACTGATAGCAATAATATACTAAACAACTTCAATCGGAACTCCTCTAATGAGCCCTAAATCATGATCTCTTTCATCACTCTTATGAATGGTTTGTTTAGGAAGAAAATAGTACTTAGAAGGAGCCTGACAACTTAGAAATCAACAAATCATTGCTAGAAAAGGTTGGCCATCATTGTGAAAACGCCTATGTTTTTGGAATTGAGATTGTCCAATTCAACTGAGTACTCTACAAATTCCTGGATTTAGTTCACAAATATTAAGCTAGCCAGGCCCAGATATGTTAGAAGGTCTGGTCTGGTAGCAAGCAGGCACATCGATGATCTTATTAGCTCACTGTAGATTGTGATAATCTCGTTGTTATAAAAGAGTAGTGAAGCGACGAAGATTCTTGTCTTTACTTGAATTGTTTCTCGAATGCTGACACAAAGTTCGTCGAATATTCGGAAGAGTCCATTCAAATTCAAATTTGAGCAAGAATTTTTCAAATGCCTTAAAAAGTCAATAAGAATTTGGCTGTTCCTGACATGAATACCCTCTAGGAACTTAAACCTGTCATCAGCTGGAAGAAACATAAACTCTCGTAAACACTTGGCAGTTATTTCTCGTAGCAAAATCTATCCTAGATTTTCAGACTGCGGCTATTAATTAAGATGCTGAGTGCTCTTCATACTAAAGTTGCTGCTTATAAATGTTTCACTTGAAGGTAAGTTTTTTAGCGTTGTTAGGTATTCAAGCTGGCTTTAACGACCGATGCTCTTGGCTCTGTTGGACAGTTAGGACCTTTGCTTCTATCGATTCAGAATGAACTTACTTATGAATCGATGGATATAAATAGAGCCTATAAGAGGTTGAAATTCATGAAGCTTGAGAACCTCGCTCATGTTAGAATCATGCTCAGGTAGAACCTCCTTAACTCGATCAATCAGTTAAGGATATTGAGCTCCTTAATAAAGAGAAAGTCTACCTTTTTTGCTCCTAAGCTATTTCGAGCTGGGAACATTGAAGTCCATATCTTTGACAGACCTTTAATTTATTTTCCTCTATGTTGCTATCGAGGGTCTGGTTGTGCATATCTAATGATATATATATATATTACTGACTTATTATTGGGCTATATTTTTTAAATTTCAGCCATGAAGATTAACCGCTATTTTTGAAAAGTTGAGTAGTTGTTTAAGAATTTGAATTTTAAATATAAGAATACTAATCAAAATTTTTAAATACTTTATAGCATAATTAATTCAAACTTAAAAATCTTAAATGCTTTTATATCCTTAAACCCCACCTTCTATGAGGTAAATTTTATATAAAAGAGTTGGATATAAACCAGCCATAATTAAGGGTACCCTGTTTATTTCTATCTATTTTGGTGTTCAAATTAGCGAAAGTATAAATCTTGGCTCAAACAATCATGAGAGGGAAGAACGAATCTAATGGATGTATTCTTATGGGCTTTGTTTGACATTGATTTTTTATCTTTAAAATTGTAAATCCTCAAGAAAATTCAAAAAATTTCTGAAAGTCTAATGACTTTAATCCCTATGCTCATGCTATAGTATTGTTGAGTAGATGAATAATTTAGAAATAATATTAATTGAATTGGGTGTCATGTATAACTGATGGCGATCATTAAAGAGACTTAAGAAGTGGCCCATGATAAGCTCAGAGTATTTGAGTGTAAAACTTTCGAACTTAAAGCCAAGAAAATTATAACATAACCAGTAAGTGGAAAGATAAAATAGCATTTGAGTAGAGTAATGCTGGTATTGATGGAAAAATACCTACTTTTCTTAAATTAAAGAAAAAAGCAATGAATGTCTAGGGTCGATTGAGATTAAATTAATGATGATTAATTTAGATAAATAAATTTAAGATAAAATCTAGATTAATTGTTTTCTTTCACTCTACTCTCAAAAATTCTACCTTAGCTATATTAAAATTTTAAGTAAGATTAATAGTTTAATAAATGAGATATATATAAGTAAGATTAATTTGAAATTATCAAAGCACCTATTTGTGGGTAGATTGTTAAGTTTTAGTAATTATTTTGCATTAATTTGTAGTTCATATTTGTAAAATATATTAAAAAGATTAATAATAACTTATAATCTAATCCTTATTCTCCTCTTCTAAAATTATTTTTATGTTATAAATTGGTCATTAAATATTTAAGTATATATATAAAATTAAAAACTAGTAGCTATGACAAGAGAAAACCTAAATCCATGATGAAAACTTTCAACCTAGCTTTATACTATTTAGATATCCTAAATTATTTATCTACAAAACTTATTTCAAGCAAGTGAATTTATATATACCTTTAATTATTACTGGCCAAAAACGGTTATAACTTAATATCAAAGAGAATATAGCATCAATTATTTGACCGATACAGAATTTTAGATATTTTTTGTAAAATCACTACCTTCGAGAAAAGCTAAATGTATTGGGTGTTGACTATTGCAGAAAAATTCCATAATAAAAATAAGATAAATGTACAACAAGAGACCTTAAAATTTACATATAAAAATTATTAATTTAAGTGATAGTCCTTTATTTTGGCGATTTAAAAATTATAATCAATGATTTTATGAAATTAGAAAAGACTTCTTGTTTTCTGTTTATTCTACTTCACCGTTCTTTTCCTCCCTTCTTCGTTGTTCTTATTACTTTTAATAAAATTAAGTGTTAAAAATATTTTTTATTATTATTAATCAAAGATAGAAAAAGTTTATTCTCTTTTTTCTTTCTCTCTTTAATTTTGTTCTTTCTGATATAAACTAGAGCTTATTTTAAATATTATATTCAGTTAGGATTCCATACTAACATTCATTTTTTCCAATATTGACATCTCTTAGTTAAAACTTTTCGAGCATTTTTAATTATGGTGGGTAAATTTAGAAATCTATCAAATTAATTATATCCTTCCTACTATGTAGTTGTGTTATATATATATATTTCTTTGGTACTGAGAGGATATCTAAATTAATTAAGTGGTTAAGGGTCAAAACATTAAATCTAGTTTAAACTTTTTGTAACAAAAATTGATTTTTACTTCTAAAATACCTTACCATTTCTTATCAGGTTTTGTAATTATATTTGATTTAACCTAATTTTAAGAAATCTTTCTATAAAAAGTTTCACGTTTAAGTCTGACAAATTTTTCTTTTTAAATAATTTTTTGACTGTAATTAGTGGAACTTTCATAGTATGAAGAGTTATTATTTAGTAAATCCGAGAAGTCTTTTCGATTCTTCTTTATTATGATCCTTAAAAGTTGATGCAATTTGATTTTATTTTACTATATTAAAATAATGATAGTTTTTGACATATTTTTTATTGTTAAAGACTTTTCAGAAACAGCAGCACTTCAGGTCAAGAATATATTTTGGTTCAAATCTCTTTCCTTAGCATATTGATTTCGTTATCTTTAATTGTTTTCTCTTATGTTTTCTATTGTTTTTTAATATTAACTCTTATATTATATAATAAAATTTTATAATTACTTTTAAACATCTTGGTAATAGTTTTTCATTAGATATAGGATAAGATTTTAAGTAAGATCAGTGAATAAATTTTTATTAGCTGCAGTCTGTTTCCCAATTATCTTAATTTTCTAGTAATTGATCCTAGAATCTTTGTGCTTTGCCACTATTCATATAGATTAAGGGCTTAATTAAAAATAAACCCGTCAACAAAGTAATCTTTAAATACATTTAGGATAAAATTTATGAGATCTCTTCAATTTAACAATTACTGCTCTGTAATAAGAGCTTTGCAAAAAGAAGATTTTCAAAAGTTTTAAATAGTGGAAGAAACATTATGTTCATATTTGTAAACTTTAAATATAGCTTATATACAAATTAATTTCTTAATTTTAAAGAAATTGCATAGATATAATGTTGGCATTAAGGTGATGCTCATTAGCATGTTTTATCAAAATTAAAAGGGTATTCTATTAGCTTCTTAGATTTAAAATATTATTTGACTTCATTATGAAGTGTAATTATAATTATATTTGCTTCCTGTTACTATGTGAAGTTAAAAAGTGGTATTTAATATAAATAAAGGAAAACTCTAAAACTTGTTCGAATTTCTTTTCTTCACTTTCTGTAATTCTTATCCTGATTGACCTAAATTAAGAGCTCCACTTCAATAACAAAATCTTACTAAGCTTTGATTAGACATCCATAATTTTTAATTCATTATATTTTGTAAAAAGAAGAAACTAGGGGGGGGGGAAATTTCCTGTCAAATATTTTTTTTATATATAATTTTTATAAAATTTATATAAAATGTTTTAATTATTAAATTTTTACTCGTTAAATGGCTAAAGTATAAGTCAATCATATTTTAAGAGTTAATAAGATAAATTTGAATTATATTATAATATCATAGGATGTATTATTGTAGGAATACATTTGATTTGGGAAATTAAATTAAAATTAAATAATTATATAATTAAATTCGTGGCAGTTAACTTTGTACAAACCTATGCAATATGGTATTTGTTTTATAGAGAATTCAAAATTAGCTGGACTTTATTATTGGCGGGATCCCTCAATCGTATTCATGGGGTGTGATAAATCGACTTCAATTTTGGGTGATTTGTTTAGTTGAACTTAATCCCCAAATTGAAGTCGATTTATCACACCCCATGAATACGATTGAGGGATCCCGCCAATAATAAAGTCCAGCTAATTTTGAATTCTCTATCAAACAAATACCATATTGCATAGGTTTGTACAAAGTTAACTGCCACGAATTTAATTATATAATTATTTAATTTTAATTTAATTTCCCAAATCAAATGTATTCCTACAATAATGAAAATATTGTTCATCATTATAGATCTTGGAATACGTTATGATTGGTAGGTTAAATTGCTTAAATCGCAAATATGTGAAAAACATAAAGGTGTTTATTGTTGTTAAAATAATAAATTACACATAAAAAAAAAATTTTTCTTGGCAAAAAACTTCCATAAAAAGGTTTTTTTATAATAATCCTTGGCAGGAAACTTCACCCCATAACTAGATAGAATCAATTAATTTTGCAATAAATTAATTCAATCTCAAAATTTAATAGAAAAATTTCAGAAAATAGTTGCTCCACCAAAAAAAGTTTGTTAAGCAAATTAAAATAACTTTTAAATATAGTATATGTGAATAGACTAAAATCTCATTATTCATAATTTAGTTAGCTATGTGAAAAGCTTTAAAAGCATTTATCTTTCTTAAAAATTATATTATACAGTTAGTTTTAATACAGAAATTTCTACAATAGCATTATAGATTAAGTTGAAGGTGCCACAAGGAAACTGCGTTAGAAGATTCTCTGCTAAAGTAAATCTAGAATTCTGATAAATAATCTTAAATTTCAAGGCTTACTTGAAGAAAAATTAATAAAAAAGAATAGAGAAAAAAATCTAAAGTAACGTAAGAATAAGAAGCAGTCTTTTGAAAAATTATAAATCAAACGAGATTAACATTAATCAAGAATAAATCCTGAAATAATAAGTGGGATAACAAATGTAAATTGATTTAGTTTATTTACTTAATCAATTTTAATTTGTAAAACTCACTGCTCCATTATTTTATTTATTGACTTATATTTGATTTTGATAATATCTACGGAATTTGTCTTTACATTTTTTAAAGAAATTATTTAATTCTGTATGTATTTACCCAATTTGTCAATGTATTACTTTGTTATTTTCTCTGAATGATCAATATAAATCAATAAAAAAATAGGGTTACTTAAATGTATAATAACGTAAATTTTAAAGGTCTCTAATTATAAAATTAAGTTAAAAATGTTCACTGCCATTTTATTACTTTAAAGTATAATTTTTGAGTGAATAAAAGAATAAGAATAGTAAAATATAGATGATATAATAAATCGATAAGAATTAGATTGAATGTGGAAAAGTTTTGATTTTATTGATAGTTTTAAAATTATTGTATTATTAAGTTTAAAAAGCGCGGAAGTTAGGATGAATAGATAATCTGCATATCTTGATCATATTAATTTGCTGTATTGTTGAAGTTTTTATGGCACTTTTACAAACTGCTATAAATGGCGACCTGTCTAAGATGGTGATATAATCTAGGGTGATGAGAAATATTCGAGCACTATTACCAATCCACAGTGTTGGTGCCATTGAGCTTGTGCTATAAGTGGAGTGACAGGCAAGCATGGCTTCAGGGGAAGAGGAGACTGGAGGCTTAGACGTATTTACCATTCACTATAACATCATTACAAACGTCAACATCACAAGGATGCCTTTGAATATCAGTGGCTTTGTAGGGTCCACTGATCATGTTACCGTCTCAAGCAAGACCGACAATACTTATAACTCTTTGGGCAGTTGGGAGATAATCTTTGCATAGTTAAGGTATAACTTAAAGCATTGTGAGTAGAAGGATCATGATGTGACAGCTTCATTAGTGCTTGACCTGAAAGCAAAGAATCATTATAAACCTTTTGGAAAATATAAAGTTATTATAATCAAATAAACGTCATTTAGAATACTTATCAATAATAAAGAAAATGAAAAAGTGTAAATGTTGTCATTCATCCTTAAAACTTGGTAGATATCTCCATCAGCATGAATTAATTTTTATTTGTTGTGCATTTCTCTGTACTTCTGAAGTACTCATCTTTCACCACCACAACCCAGTAATAACGCTGAAAGAGTATAAAAAATATATTGATTAAGCTAGAGTGGATGGGAACTCTATTGATTGAAATAACAAGGATCTGTAAATGCTGCGAGATTGCTACAGGAATACAGAGTCTATCTAATGACAAGTGGTAAATAATAGTCAGAAGTCTTATAAAACTAAAAGAATTCCTTCAAGACCATCCCTCTGCAAGCAAAAGAAAGAGAACTTTCCAATAGATGTAAGTGCAAGCGGTCAAGAGTAATTCATAGACTTGGCTGCTAGAGTAGATTGTAATAGCATACTGAGATTAGGAAATGCACAAAGACGCATGTCAAATTAGCACAAGGCGACATTGAAATCTGGTAGCATCATCATCTCTGTTCTAAGACACTTGGCTTAATTGGATATTCAATTTCCCTAGATTTTTAAAGCATAATTTAATGGTACTCTGTCAGCTCTTCATTCTAATTTTCGCCCGTGAACTTTGTTTCAATAAACTTTTTCAGATATGCCGAGTAATGGCTCCAAGCGGAGGGCCGCAAAGAATATTTTTTAAATTATGAAAACATCAAAGTGTCATGGTATAACTAATTATATTGGTCTCTAATGACTTTTCTAAGGAATCTATAGTAACCTGATTATAGAAACTTTTCACATTAACATCATAAATATTATTAAATTTTGAACAAATGTTACTAATTTTTTTAACTATACTTTATGATTATTTTATTTGTAATTTTACAAATATATTTTATTATATCGTATGCCAAGCTGTTAAAATAGTTGCAAATTTAATCATTCAGTTTACTAATCTATTTGATACATTACACAAAAGGTTCTTCATGTTAATATAACAGCTTGGCATACGATATAATAAAATATATATGTAAAACAACAAATAAAATAATCATAAAATATAGTTAAAAAAATTAGTAACATTTGTTCAAAATTTAATGATTTTTATGATGTTAATGTGAAAAGTTTCTATAATCAGGTTGCTATAGATTCATTAGAAAAGTCATTAGAGACCATATAATTAGTTATACCATGACACTTTGATGTTTTCATAATTTAAAAAAATATTCTTTGCGGCCCTCCTCTTGGAGCCATTACATAGAAATGCCTAAATTCTCCAAGTTTATCAAAGTGTTCTCAAAATGATAAGTCTGACAAAATAATCAAAGCTCTAAAGATTAAGAACGTGATCACGATGACTATAAAGAAAGCAGCGGCATCTGATCCTAAAACAGCAATAGATAGGTAGGATAACGTCAATGATGCTCTCAAGGAAGAAAGAGATGCGGTATTAAATGTCTTTAGAAGGTATGAAAGGAGATTTTTAAGAGACAGCCAAGATTCAAATTATAATTGAGCTGCTTGCTATTTAGACACTTGAGAATAGCTGTAAAATCACGAAAAGATACATGGATCTTAGGTTTGACAATGACATTCAGAAGATGATACTTTCAGAAATTAAACTGTACATCGTTGAACTTATCAGAGAACAGAATTGATTGGATGTATTTCATCTTTGATATTTATAGAAGATATAAATAATGAGACAAAATAACATATATATAGAATACTCAATATGACAAGTTGTAATTATTTCACTCAATTGTTATATCTTCATGCAATATAGTTATGAATTGAGGTGTGTATTTTATTTTTGACTTCTCCAAATTTTCATATACTTTTATATGAATTAGTCAATCTAAATAATTAAGATAAATTGATTATATTTCTAACTAAGGCATTTTTAATTAATCAGAGAAATAAATACTAAATGCTAATTTAAGTTATATTAAAAAGTATAATGGTGTTAATTGATGAAGTTTTTGATTTAACAACTTCAGCTTTTAAGTTTGACAAATCAATTGTTGTTAGAAAATTTGAAGAAATCTTGCTATCATAACTCTTAAGAGGAATAGACTTGGCACATTAATTGATATATTTACATAAAATATATTTTATAGTATTGATATTGTACTTTTGGCATTTCATAAATTTCAAATTTATTTAGAATTTATTTATGAATCAAATATTGGTGAGCCAATTTCTTAGATATTAGCTAATTAAATCTGAAGAAAAACTATCTCATATTATACTTGATAAAGGTGAAAAATAGTTGATTAAATTAAATAAGAACAAAAATTCAATAGTAAAATGCGAAATTTACAATGGAAAAGATGATGAGCACAAATAAATAGAGACAAAAGAGAAAATTATTCAGAAATTCAACATGAAATGATAATTGAACGACAAAATTAAGAAAACAATTAATTGTTTAGTAAATGGAGGAATATTCCCAAAGCTTTTGAATGTTTTATAAATGATCTGCAAAACTTTAGATATAATAATTAAAAAGAGTTTAAATAAAGTGCAGAAGTAAAGATATAATATCATAATTTTGAAAACGATCGGTTGCTTGATAACTTAAAGTGAAGGCACTAATTCTTATAAATAGGAATATGTAAATTGTAATAGAGGATAAGTAAACATAGAATTTAAACTACAAATAATATTTTAGGAAATAAGAGGAGAGATAATCAAATGAAAAGTGTATATTTAAACAGAAAATTATTATTAGTTAATAATATTTTACTTGAAGTAACTTTCTCATATTATGAATAGACAAATGGCTGATAAAACCTTATCTTCTTAAATACGGGATAAGGCAATCCTATTTTAGCATTTTTTTAATAAAATACTAGACTATTATGATTAGTATCACCGATGACTAATTTATATCATATATTATGGAGATTTTAATTTAATATAAATTATTAATTTAATTGGCCATGCCATCAAGTAAATTATAATTTTGATATTACTTAACAAAGATTTTTAATTTGTTGGAATAAAATATTATTATTTTCATTCAAGGTATTTCAAATATACATTAGGATACAACCACGGATTAATATCAATATGACATTTATAATTAAACAGTTAAAACCATTTAATATTTAAAATTTATATTTTGAAAATTACCAGAGTTAGATAATCTGTTGATAATTAAGAAAAAGAACCGACTCTAAGAATTAGCTCTTTGCCTCTCAGACTTGAGTGTACTGAGAAAGGTATTTTCAAAATTGGGTATTGTTAAAACTAAAGTGAAGGGAATGAAATGGACTAGAATTAGTTATGTCACAGGTAAGAAGTAAGCAGCATCAGAACGACTACTGATTAAAGCCTGGGACAAAAGAAGAAAAAAGAAAGATAAAGATTTGGTGACACAGAGTAGACTGATCTTGGATAATTTTGGGTTAGCATTTTTACGGTTGTAAGTGCTTACCCTAGTGATAAGTCGCGATATTTACCCTTTCATTATGTGCTAAAAACTAGCTTAGTAACTAAAATTTGAAAAATAATAAATAAACGATTTTACCGAATTTATCATTATCATAACAAAGTCAGATTAGATTCTTGAACAAAAATTATAATAGTTGCTGCTAGTCAGTCAGTGAAACCAGTTTATTTGCTTCTCATTTAGTATAAAAATTATTTTGATAAAAATTTTAAATTCCTATTAAATTATATTGGCCACTTTAGGAAATATTATATTAACATTTTATGACAGTAAACTAATAAAAACTCCAAAACCCCTGAAGTTATTTGATTGATAAAAGTAGACTATTAAAGAATGCTTTATTAGGGTTTTAGTAGAGGGATTTAATGTTTAAATATTAGTAATTTAAGTGAGTATATGCGAGGTATGGGGTCAGTTTATGACAGTGAGTATTTAGATCTATTGTTTAAGTTGCGATATGGATTCGATTATTATAGTGATCAACTCAGACCTATTTTAAATTAGACATCTATTGCAAGACTACTCCATAAATCTCCAGCAACTGTGAGGTCCACTGTCTATAAGCATTGAATTTAAAGAGATAGCATCTTAATTCTAAGCCTAAAAGACCTTTAAAATTCTAGTAGCATCATATCGACTATCTTAGAAATGATAAGACTCTTAATTACTGGCCTCATTTCTCTCAATCCGAGAGGGCTGTGATGTTTCATCGCCAATTTCCTGAGCTTCACATATATGCATAATCCATAGCTAATATCTATAAAAAGAATAGTATATTTTACAAGACAGTCAATCGCATTAAGAGAGTGATTGACCTTAATATTCCATTTTATAAGACTAATTTAAATCATATATTCAATTAGATGCAGAGGTCTTAAGAGCATAATATAAAGTTCATACACGCTGATGAAGGAGTATTTACATTCAATACCTTCATATCAAGGTCTTGGTACAAGAGGTATAGTAATATAGAAGTTTATGACTAAAAGGTAAAGGTATAAACTCATGCAATCTTTGGTGGAATCAGTGAAGATATTGTGCTTGAGATTTATGTTATCCAGCCTGGCTCTATTAAGACTGAATAATATATTAAAATTTTGCAATAGCTCAGAGATAAGTATGCTGATTAAGAGATCATCCTGTTTGTTGATAACTTACCAGTTCATAAAACTAAAGACTCAAGGAGAGAATATGAAAGGCTTAACATAATATCTGTATTTAATGTTCCTAATAGCCCTCAGTTCAATGGAATTGAACTATATTGGGGGGTTATTGAAAGGTCATTATAAGAAATTGCTGCTCTATCATCTGATGCACGATCTGATAATAGATACAGTAGATTTTATTAAAAGCACTGCTAAGAGAGTCAGCGATGAGAAAGCTAAAGTATGCGCAAGAGAAGGCAGATTTTGTATATATAAATAAGTTTTAGATTTAATCGAATGAATAAGTTCACATATTAAATTAGCCCATAAAAGGGTTAGGCTTCTCTTTCTTTTTTTCTTCTTAAAGATTGCTTGGGCCCATGTTTCTTCTCTTATTTCCAGCTCCTGCATCTATATTCATCTCTTCTGGCTTTTATAAATCTTTGAAGTGCCTCTTACTCAATTCATGTTTTACTTGAGACTTTCTCTCTCTGTTTAATTTGCTGCGCTCTTTCATCAAGTATATAGCAGTACCAGGTTTTTCTATAAAGTTAGAAGACTAAGCTTACTTGAGATGAAAGGATGCTTTTGAAATTCCTACAGCCAGGTATCATTTATTTTAATACCTTGCTTCTCTTTTTCTTCAGGAGAGATGCTGTTGCGTTTCTTGTGAGCTTCTTAAATAACTTCATTTAAGTACTCAGGTTTCAGAGTTGCAAGAACACCAAAGAAGAAGTTTCTCTCTGGCAACTTATTAGAGAGCTGTAGCTTTGATGGAAGGTAGAGAGCAACATCTGGATCACTCATAGCATCATCATAGAGGTTTGTCACTGAGATTTCAGGGTAGTTAGGTATCTCAATCATCTTTATTTCATTGGTCTTAAAAGCTTTTTTCTCTTCACTTAGTAAGGCTTTTAAGAATTATATTTTGTTCCTTCCTGAGTTGGCAAGAACAATCCAACTATGGTTAATATATTAGTATTTTATAAAAGCTTACCTTGCTATACCAAATATCTATAGAGGTCATCCTTACTTCGAAATTTTCCTCTCAATTCTCTAGATTGAATTCTCTTCATTGCATCATTCATAGACTCCATCTGCTTCCAGTTTCTATATAAATGTTTATGAAATTTAAAATTACGGATATACTTTCTAAACTTACTAAAGTTTTACTACTAAATAGGGAGATCAACCTGGAGGTCAACCTGAATAAGATAGTAAGAGAAAGATGGATGAACTTTCTCCAAGTTTCAAAGTTTGACTTCCATTTTTATCAAACTTTCTCCATTAAATTGCTCCTAACAATAATTAATTTAATTAGGTGGTGGTCCTAATTTATTTGAAACTTAATTAGGTGGTTATATTAAAGTTCAAAACCGTATTAGGTGGTACATTTAAAAAAATTAAATTTTAAAACCTACCCTCCTAAATTTACAAGAAAAGAATTAGGAGCACCACCTAACTTCACAAAACACATTTAGGTGCATTTCAATGAATAAAATGGATGAATTAGTATATAAATTAAAAACTAATGTCTCACACTCTGTTCTCATTGAACATCTCTAAACCTCTGAGGACATGCTCTTACTCTTATATAAAGGTAGAATTGAAACATTTTGTATAATTATTAATAGTATTAATAAAATGAGCGGTAACTTACTTGGAAAAGCGGCATTGCTTGGCATTAGCCAGAAAAACCTTTCTTTCATAAATCAAAAGTAAACTGAGACTTGTGATGCCTCAACATAGTATGAACCTGAAATTTAATAACTTTAGACTTCAGACTTTGAATAGCAATTCAGTTGTTAAATAGAAATGCATAGCTAAGAAATTCAATGCGAAGTTCCAATCAAAATGGTTGAAGAGGAGGAAGAGGAAAAAAAATAAAACCATTACATTTTTGTGAAGAATGTAAGAAAAATTTCACTTATAAATCTGCTCTTAACTGCCATATCTTAGAGCAGCATTCTAACAAGCCCAAGCTCTATCTTAAGCATGATAAGATAGATGGAAAATATTTCTGCCCTTACTGTAATAAGTAATACAATCATTCAAGGGATCTAAAAATTCATCTATAAAACCATCATTGCAAAAAGTTTGAAGTCATAGATTCAGAGACAGGCGAGGTCTTCCTTTAAAAAAGAAAGCCAATAGACCCTTTAGAATCTTTGGAACAAAAAGTAAAGAAAGAAAATAAGCTTATTAAAGCAGTAAGAAAACTCCCAGCCTCAGAGATAATAAAAATTACTCTTAAAAAGATTGAACTTAAACTACCAATATTGAATATTATTGACCTTTAAAAGTGTAAAGAAAGTTATCTTATCCTTGAGAATAAATTTGAGAAGAAAGTCATAACAGATAAGCGGTTCGCATACAAGATATATCCGTTCAACTACTTCAAATGCCATTACAAGCATCAAATGGAATTTGTAAATGAATACCAAGCACTTACTAAGTCAAGAGATAGATAGTGTAGATTTATAATAAAGCTCGATGCTATTCTGCTTGCTCAAGATCACGTAGCTGTATCCCTCTTTACTAAATGACATTAAGAGACTACATTTAAGATTAAAGGATACCAAAGCAGATACCTCTTATTCTTACAAATGTTTGCAAAGGCATTGAGGAGCTCACAATCTTGGATATTTTCTTAGAGAATTGAAGTCTGAGAATATTATGCTTGACTTTTCAACTCTCAGAGTAGTAATAATAGATTTCAATAGATCATAGAGAGTTGAAGCTTCAGAATTTGGCAACGTTTATGGTCCTCCTGGATACTTTCCAGAAAATGAGGACTGGCGAGATGGTGATATTAATTGGGATATATGGGCTCTAGCAGCAATAATTTGTGAATGCGATATGGCAAGTAATGAATACTATTGCTGCAAGAGAGAAAGATTCAAAGCAGAGAATGCAGCAATATCTAGACTAGAATAAGATAAAAGGTAGAATGAAAGATAAGTCTGAGTAGATAATCATTAAACCTAACTACAGAGCTTACCATTCAATAGACTAAATTGTAAGCTGGATAGGTGAAATAAAGTTTAGAAAGTTACCTCAGGATGCCGAAGCACAGTTTGAGTGAATAATATAATAAAATACCTGTATTACACACTAATTTACATTACATTAAAAAAAAAACCCCTACAAAAACCCTATTAAAACTCTAATAAAGCTTGCGTTAATAGTCTACTTTTATGAATAAAAAACTCAATCAAACTACTGAAAGGGTTTTGGGGTTTTGAATGAACCTCAATATCAAAAGGTTTTTATTTTTATCAAGCACTATTTTAGGCTATTTGCATCTGATCCACTGTCATTTTATACTAACCATCTATCATAGATACTCGATGATAAGAGATATGGAATAGTTCTCCTTAAAATTATCACTTGCGATTTTAATAATTGTATATCTTATAAGTATGTGTCCCTTATAATTGAATATATTGAGGCATTAAGTTATTAACTAAGAATTCTTTTATTACGAGAATAAATAATAAAGTTGTATGATATAATTTTATTTTAAGTTAATTAAGTAATCTATTTTAAGAAAAAAAGATTAATCAACACTAGATTTCTCAAATAATAATAGAATTAATTATATGTTTTCATCAATTAATTTAAACATCTTCACATAAAAATTGAAGATGTATGATGATTCTTTTATAAAAAAATTTAACATAATAATTTTTTTAAAGGTAATCTGGATATTATATGCAACTTGAATAGTTTCTTTTTAATGCTAAAATTACTATTTTATATATTATTATAATTATTTTAAATTGATATTAATCTCAAATATCTTGTTTAATTGAATAATAAATTGAAAATAGTTAAGAGAATTGTAGAGTTTAAATTGAAATGAATTATATTACTGGAAATTGATATTATTAAAGTATTTATAGATTTAAACCGTAGAAACTTCTCTATCACAATTTTTTTTAAGAGGTACTTGTCTCGATTTCGTGTTTATGCTGCTGGTTGTGCTTGATTAAAATAAGTTTATAAATAACTCAATAATCTATTTTAGATATATTTTCTTTTATAAAAACATATCAAAGGCATAAATTAAAATAATAACATGATAATAAAATCTTCCAAATCTAATAGTTACTCTGATAAGACATTTTAAAACAAATAAATTTTAACTTAAAATTTTTCAATCGTAGTTAGTTATTGAGTACCATCAATTCTAATGCCTTAAAATAGGCAAAAGAAAACTCAAGGAGGCCTTAGTATTTCTTATAAGAGTTTAAATTGTATTGAAAATAGAGTATTTTATAAATTATGACATTATGATTGTTTATTTTGTCAAAGTTAAGCTATTATTAAGAAAGATCAATTAATATTAATTAGAAGTATAATTCAGTTAGTTTTATGTTATTTAAACTATACATAAAATGAGTGTACCATATATTTTAACTTTATATTTATGACAAATGAATATATGATTATTGTGCTTTCTGATTTTGAATTAAAAATTAAAGATCCCATTTAGTCAGATCCGAGAAGTTTCCATATAGGGCATCTAATTATTTTAGAATTAATAGAGATATTTTAATTTGATATTATAAAAGTATTTATAGGATCCCCATCATCAGTAGCTTTACCAGGCTATGGTATTGATACTTTAACATAAGCTGTTGACTATATAAAACAATTAATATTTACAAACCATTTCTGTTATTTCAAATTATATCTAAAGATGATAAACTTTTATTTAATAAACATATTTTGTGATATGATGAGATAATATATGATATATATTTATGTTTTGAATCATTATTTATTACCAATTTTAAATTTTAAAATCGTTGATACTGCCTTTAGTTCCAGGACTTCTAATATATTCCTTGAGCAGCTTTAATTCAGACACACCTTTATGTCTTATCTACTATAAGCTTTCATTTTATTTCAAGTATTATATAATATTTTTCAATATGAAATATATTAGTAGCATCTAAATTATTAATTGTAAAGCAAATTTAGAATCAATTTAATAAATCTAATCATGAAAATTATAATAATAATAAATTTTCACATTGATGTCTCAAGGATATCCGATCTTGTTTATATGTGTTAATTGGTAATGCACGAGCCCTTTTAAGTTTATAAATTCTAAACTCATTCGTTTGAAGAGGTAGAAGGTTTTATGTATTGAACATGAATTACAATTTATGTGAATTCCTCTTTTGCTTTCTTTCTTTTCTATCTTCCTTTGCCTGGTCTGTGCTTTCTTTCATTTTATATTTCCATTTATGGTCCTCATGTTGTTTCAGGATTTCTAAGTTTAAGAAGCTCGAATCTAGAGATCCTTACTTAATTAAATCATTTTTTTATCTCCTATCTTAGATATTCCCTTTGCATCTAAAATAAATTCTTATAAACTTCCAATCATTAAGTATGGATCTAAGATTGTAGTTTGATATAATTTCTATCATATTTTTTAGGTTAAGTATATTCTTTTTCAGCTATAAGAATGCATTTGCCTAAATTTACCATTCATTGATCCCAATCAAATGAGACGAATTTAGAAAAATTAATATTTTTTTGTAATTTTTGTTTTCGATTATATAGTTATTTCTAGGTTAGAAGTTAAGTTTATTAAATGTACTATAATTGGGTTTTAAGCAACTTTTATTGACCAATTAATTGGTCAACTCAACTTAATGTTCAGTTTCTGGTCATGTACCCGGCCAGATTTTTTATATATATATAAGTATATATATATATAATATATATAGCTATGATATATATATATATATATCAATCTGTGATTTAATGGGTATTAGAATAAATAGATGACATGGGGGACAATAAATTTCTGTTCTTTCTAAGAGTTAAGGGCGTTAAATCTTTATTTAATCTACTTGGGGTTGATTTATTTAAAAGTCAAGAGGGTAGTCTTGGTAAGCGAACCATTACTGGGCAAAATTTTCTTCTTATCCCGAATCAATGTATTACTTGTATACTTCAATAGAGAAATTTTCTTCCTATTTAAATAGGTCTCTTTGTTGGTTAAGTACTAGAAATCAAAACCCCAAAACCCCTTAATGAGGTTTATAAGTGCTTTGATTTGTAAGGAATTTGTTAGGGGTTGGGGTTATTAATTAAATGCGAGACAAAAATAGCAAGCTTTTGGGGTCTATTTATGATGAAGATTATATAGATTTAGTGTTTAAACTGCGATATGGAGTTGATATATACAGTGAATAAATCAAACCAGTACTAAACTATAAGTCTATTGCTCTACTCATAAAGCGAAGTCCGTCAACTGTTCGTTCCCACTGTCTTATAGCACTATAATTAAAGAAATAGTAGCTAAATTCTTAGCCTAAGAGGTAGTCAAAGTTTCTATAGAAGCATATTGACTATCTTATTAATGATAAAACTTTGAAGTATTGGGCTCACTTCTCTTTAGACCAACGAGCTACTATGTTTCATCGCCAGTTCCCTGAGTTGAAGATCTCTGCTTAGTCTATAGCCAACATCTATAAACGAAATGGTATTTCTTACAAAGGTGTTAATCGTATCAAGAGAGTGATTGATTTCACTCTGCCATTTTACAACAATAACCTAAATTATATTTATAATTAAATGCAGAGAGCTATTACTAATAATATTAAGTTTATACATGCTGACGAGGCTGTGTTTACCTTCAACACTTTTATCTAGAAATCTTGGTATAAGAGGCATAGTAATATAGAAGTATATGACTAGAAAGTCAAGGTATAAACAATGGCAATTCTAGGAGGTATTAGCGAGGATGCTGGTTTGGAAAATTATGTTATTCATCCTCGCTCAATTAAGACAGAGCAGTCTATTGAGTTCTTAGAGCAGCTGAGAGAGAAGTACCCTGAATAAGAGATTATACTATTCGTTGATAATCTTTCTGTTCATAAGACTAAAGAAACAAGGAAGAGTTATGAGCAACTTAGAATAACGGCAGTGTTCAACGTACCTTACAGTCCATAGTTTAATGGAATTGAGTTCTACTTGGGTATATTAAAAGGCCATTACAAGAAACTGCTGTTATATCACTTGATGCATGACCTACCTATCGATACAGTAGACTTTATTAAAATTCAGCGAAGAGAGTAGATAATTTGTTGGCTTAAAAGTGTTCTAAAGAAGGAGAGTGAATGTATATAAATAATTTTTGTAGTTAAGTTAATGAATATTTAAGTCAATTTAGAATTCTTTCGTGGGAGCTGGCTTCTCTTTCTTTTCTTCTATTTCTTGCTTTCCTCCTCCTAAGTTTCTTCTCTTGCTGTCAGCTCCAGCATCTATGTTCCTTTACTCTGGAGGCTTAATATTTGAATAAAGTCTCTTGCTAACTTCATACTTTGTCTGCGACTTTCGCTCTCTATGAAGCTTGCTCTATTCGTTCATCAAGAAGATGCCAGTACCAGATTTTTCTAAAGAGTTAAGCTACAAATCTTACTTGAAATATAAGGGTGCTTCTGCAGCTCTGATAGCCAGCTCTTGCTTATCTTGATCCCTTGTTTATCCTTATCTTCTGAGGAGATGCTGTACCTTTTCTTATGAGAGATTCTTGAATAATTTCTTTCAAGTAATCACCTTTAATTGTTGCAAGTATGCCAAAGAAATAGTTTCTTTCAGGAAGTTTATTTGACAACTGCTTCTTAGTAGGCAGGTACAAAGAAACCTCTGGGTCATTCATTGTATCATCATATAAATTAGTCACAGAGATTTCAGGATAGTTTGGAATCTCTGCAAACTTTACATCTTAAGTTTTTAATGCTTTCTTCTCTTCGCAGAGTATGGCTCTTAAAAATGAAATTTTAGTATCTTATATAGTTAGCAGGAAAAACCAACTACATAATCAAGATTAGTTAGTATGAGTTCATTACCTTGCTGCATCAGGTAGCGATGCAAATCCTCCTTGCTTCTAAATCTTTGAATCAATTCTTGTGCTTGCCCTCTATTCATTGCATCATTCATTGACTCCATCTTGTTTACAGAATCTAAGAAATGATATTCAAATTTAAGTTTATTGATTTCAATTATTTACCTCTGTAAAACTTACTATTAAATATGGGCATCCTATAGGAGGTCGACCTCTAAGAAGGATATGGAGAAGGTTTAGTGAACTGGTTTCAAACTTGAGAGATTGATATCAATTTCTACTGTTATAGTTCCATATTTTTTAATTTAAATTGGTACGTACTTAATTAGGAGCAGCTCCTAAAATGCTAGTACGTAATTAGGAGCATTAATTAAAGCTAGTACTTAATTAGGAGCACCCTAATTTTATCATAAAATCACAAAATACCTCCTAAAGCAGTACGTACTTAATTAGGTGCACCTCCTAAATCGGTAAGTACTATAATCAACTTATTATTTGATAGTAAAAAAGGTTACTTTCTCACCCATTTTTAGAGCTGGTTCGTCTCTTAGTGCTCATTTATCTTCGCTAATACTCTAAGAACTTCCCTTGATACTTGTAGGCTTGCAAAGCTCTCATATAAGCTCTCAATTATAGAGGCAGTTTTATAATTTTAAATTCAAATTTAAATATGAGCGCTAACATTTTAAGAAAAACAACAGCACTTCCATAAAACTAAATGAGACTTACCTTTGGAATCAATAAAAAGTGTGATAGCTGCGAGATGAACTCTCATAAGGAACTACCAGAGCTATCACTTGATGCTCTGTTATTAAAATTGAAATTAATAATAGAAAATTAATGGCAAACAAGTGTGTGGGAGACAGAGAGGAGGAGAAAGGTATTAATGAAATTCCTATACAAACTGAAGAAGTTGAAGTTTATTTTTGTGAGTTATGCGAAAGAGATTTTGCTCATAAATCAAGCTGGTACAGACACATGAAGGAGCATAGAGAAGCAAAGCCCACTGTATACTTAAAGCATGATAAAATAGATGGAAAGTATGACTGCTTTGAGTGCCATAAGTAATACTCTCATACAAGAGACTTGAAGAAGCATCTATTAAAAGCTCACAAGAAAGATCTAGAAGTTGATAATCTTGAAGTTGAGCTGAATCTTCTAAACAAAAGAAAAGCGAGTGAATATTCTAAGGTCGTAGTACCTGAATAAGCTAGAGAGTTAGAGTACGTTAAGAAGGCACGCAACCAACTGACTTCTGAAATAACAAAAATTATGATCAAGATTTAATACAAGAAAATACCGGTTCTTGCTTAAATTGACCTAGACACTTCTCTTTAAAGCTACCTTATTATAGAAGACTCTTTGATAAGAAAGTTATTTATGATCATCAGTACGCATGCAAGGTGTATCCCTTCAACTATCTCTTAAGTGATGATAAATATCAGATGGAGTTTACAAATGAGTATCAAGTACTCACTTAAGCTAAGTTTAAAGAGTGTAGTTACTTAATCAAGCTAGATGCTGTTCTTCTTGCCAAGGATCATGTGGCTCTCAGACTCCCACTCTATGAAATGACCCTCAGAGATTTTATTACTGATCAAAGGAATCATAAGTAGCTTGCTTTTATAGCAACCTAAACCTTACAAGGTATAAAAGAGTTACATAAGTTAGGCTTTGTTCATAGAGATTTGAAGCCTGAGAATATTATGATAAACTTTTCACCTGTAAGAGTGGGAATTATTGACTTCAACAGAGCATTAAGGGTGGAAGTATTAAGGCTAGGAAGTGTTATGGGAACTCCAGGCTATTATCCTGAAAGGGAAGACTGGAGAGATGGAGATTATTAATGGGATGTGTGGGCTTTAGCAGCAATAATAATAGAGTGCGATATGCCTCGCAACGATTACTACTCTACTAGGTGTGAGAAGGATGCTCGGCAAAGAATCAAGTAATTTATTGTAAAAACAAGAGTGTCTCAATCAATGAAGCAAATGGCAGATTCAATAATAATAAAACCAAACTCAAGATCAGACATATCAATAGAGTAGATAGAGTTGTGGTTAAGTAAGATAAACTTCAGACCTCTCCCACATTATCTAAAAGTGCATTTTGGTGATTAAATTAAATAAATTTACTATAAATTTCACATTAAAACCTATTAATAACCCCAACCCCTAAAAAATTCCCTACAAATTAAAGCACTTATAAACCTCATTAAGGGGTTTTGGGGTTTTGAATGGGGTTTGTTACACTGATCTCACGGGGACAATGAATTCGAAGATTGGTGTTAACTTAAGCTAAAGTACTTTATAGCGTTTTATTTCCCACAGTGTTGTTATTGTAAAAATAAAATTGATTTGGAAAAAGTAAATTTAATTTAAACGCAGAGTAATCCTAATTAGTGGCAGTTAACTTTTTAATTTTAAAATGATTAATTAATAATATTACGCTTTTAGTAGTATATTTAATGATCAAATTTAATTAAAACCAAATTATAGAAATTGTTCGATTGTACAAATCTACTAATTAGTTTTTTTTAATTAATTAGTACCTATTAAATTGTACAAATTGTACTACTGTACCTTTTTTGAAATACTTTTTTTAAAAAATCAAATTGTACTAAAATGTGATGAGAGTAATTAGGTTGAATATAATTAATTAATTACGATTAAAATGATTATTCAAATGGGAGAACAAAAATTGTTTTAATAATTTATAAGAAAACTTTAGATGCAATAATATAATATATGGAGATGAAGCAGCAACTGAAACAAAAATCAGAGTAAAAATCAAATGAGAAGCAGATTTTAGTATTTATCATCAAGACTGAAGTAGAAATGCAAATGCACACTCAAGTTGAAGAAGCAGTATCTTAAAAAACACCGAGTTTTAGCCACGCTATCATATTCCACTGTACCACTGATGATAACCTAGTATAGCAGTATCTCTCTATTCACAAGCAAAATGATCTTGAAATTACCAAAAATTATTTTAGCAAGCCTGAGAATCTAATATACAAACCACTAAAAGGTTTACCATTCTCCTTTACCTAAATTGATTAAGTGATGCTAAAGAAACTATACGAGATGAATAGAAGCCTTAAACTAGACTGTGGGGATATGTAAAATTTCTAAGAATTTCTCGAATTTGCAAAGGTTCAGACTAAATGCGAGGAAATTAAAAGTTCAAAATCAAGGAATCTTTGCAGTCACAATGCAGGATTTTAGATCAATACAAAGAGTTAATGAGATCATAATAGGTTAGAACTGGAGGATATGTGAAGAATGTATCAAGATAATAGCAAGATGTGCGATCAAATAGCCAAGAATCTCAGGTTGCTTATTATTTACCAGAGCTACGAATAGAAATTACAATCAAATCCAGAGCCACAGCAAACAAAAATCCAGTCAATATGTCGTTTTCTTAAGCGTTGCGATATCTAATAAAAAAATTTGATCAGACTGACTAAAGCTAGCTATAAAAATTTTGTACTTTGATGTCGTAGACAAGCTCTACATAGTTATTTTTAGAAATGCCCTGACAAAGTGATTGGTTCTTATATGAGCCCATCACCGGAAAGACCACTCTAGCTAAACACATCAGAAAGATCTTTATCACCGAAGATTTAGAATTCTCAATTGATCTTTCTGCATGGACTCGAGCTCTCCTCAGCAGTAACCATAGCTGGTTGTAATGGATGAGATAAAGAGGGACATTTTCTACGATAGCGACAATATTGACGAATTAAACGATTCTTTGAGGGGGAAAGCTACCCTGTGAACCTATAATATAAAACCCCTGTAGTGAAATTCTAGAAGTGCCAGATGCTTTATATTTCAAATCAGTTGCCTTTTAGCCAGATGAGCAGATTGAACAAGAAATTCTTCGAGACAAGAATGCTGACAGCAAAGTTCACAGAAGAAATGGTGGAATTTAAAGAGAAGTTCCCTTTCAGTGAGGTTGAGCTCGCATTGTACTTCCAGCAGAGATTGATAGATGACGTGGACATAGAGTTAATGCTTGATAAGGACATAGCAAAAGACAGCACATATGTGGGAGAAAAAGACATTATGCTTAAATAGAAAAAATGATCTAGTCATTCTAGAACAAATGGACTAGTTCAACTTGATCGTTAATACAGTAATTATCTGTTCTAACCGAGATACCCCTCCCCACCCCCTCCCCACACTTAACGAGATACCCCTCCCCATACCCCCCACCCCACCCCCAACCTATTTTATAATAAAATAATATAGTAATTTATAAAATCTTTTATAAATGAGAATTTTATAAATCAATCATTATTATTAATTTAAATATAATTAAAATTATTAAGCTTTAATTATAAATAAAAATAATTATTCAATCAATAAAATTTTAAAATTCTCATTTATAAAAGATTTTATAAATTATTATAATTATTTAATCAATAATTTTTAAAATTCTCATTTATAAAGGATTTTATAAATTATTAAATTATTTTTTTATTATAAAATAGGTTGGGGGTGGGGAGGGGGGTATGCGGGAGGAGGGATATTGGGAGGGGTATCTCGGTTAAGGGTGGGGAGGGGTATCTCGGTTAGAACAATTATCTAATAATATTTAACCTAATTACTCTCAACATATTTTAGTACAATTTGATTTTTTTTAAAAAAACTACTTCAAAAATGTTACAATTGTACAATTTGTACAATTTAATATGTGCGCCTTAATTAAAAAAAAATAATTAGTAGAGTTGTACAATCGAACAATTTCTATAATTTAGCTATAATTAAATTTGATCATTACTAGTAAAAGCGTAATATTATTAATTAATCATTTTAAAATTAAAAAGTTAACTGCCACTTATTAGATTACTTGGCGTTTAAATTAAATTTACTTTTTCCAAATCAATTTTATTTCTACAATATTACTCTTGATGTTAGTATAATTTTTTTAAATTATTTCTACTTACTGGCAATCCATTCTTCATATTAATGATAGTTGATATTAGGGTCATATAGGGAGAGCAATACCAGCGCATACAGTCTTGGTCATTTTCATATAAATCATCGTCTTCTGATATCTAGGATCAGATTTCTCACCTTTTATAGTCTGAAAAGGACTCTTTATTATATGATGACAGTTATTTATAAGATTTTTAGTATGTAAAAACTTATTCAGGTTGTTTGTAAGTACGTCTAGTACTATAAGTATTTGAGATTTGGTCTAATTTACAAAAATGACTCTGATATCCTTAAAACTTACTAAGAAATATTTGTTTAGGCATGCTTTTAATGACATGCTTGGTTGAATTGTTGATTGCTACTTCGAAATTTCCTTCAGGATCTTTGAAGAAGATCCTGCTATTCAAATAAATCAACCTTGTAAGAATAATCAAATAACTTACAAATTAATTTTTATATAAATAATTTTCACAAATTTATATGACAAATTTACCTATTATATTATTAAATTTTCTCTATTCACAAAATTTATTTGAAGCACTTTTAGTGCTATTTGAAGAATATATGAAATATTTAAAGTAAGGCTTCTAAACATTTTATTTGAGCGAAAATTTCAATTGAATACAAAGTCTATTTGTTTACATCAAGCTTTTTTTTCTATAAATTTATTTTATCATTTTACTATTCTTTTATCGAGTTAAATATCTCAGAATACAGTATTGAGTGTTTGCAGATATTCAATTAAAATCTTTAAAGATATAGGACATATAGTGCTATAAAGTAAGAAAATGTATGCAATCTAAGTTATGTATTCATATTAGATATGTTTCACGTTTAAGAAACTGTGCTGTTAATTCTAAAGAGAATTAAGTGGATTGATCGTGAATTTGAGAAATTAATGCAAGAATATATATGAAAAGCATCGTTTAAAGCATCAATATCATTCTTAATGTCTTCTTAATTCTCCTCATCTTCTTGATTTTCAACTTTTCTTGTACTTGCTGAAATCCCCAAGAAATATTCACGTTCCATTCCTGATCTTGTGGTCGTCAAAACCCCCAGTACTAGAGGTGCAGCTGCTGTAACCTCAGCTACTTCTAGGTTTCAGAGTACTGTATCAAGATTCTTGAAGAAGGAGAAGACTCCATTATGTTTAGTTAGAATTTAATGATTTTGAGATAATAAATAAATTAAATCATTCTTGGCTTTAATTAATAAATTTCATCCTAAAATTAATAAAAACATCTCTAATCAAATTTCTCTATAAATTAAAACTATTAGTCAAATCACTTATGTTAAAGCATTAAAACTTAAAAAGTTTTAATAAGAATGATTTAATTTAATTATTATCTCAAAATCATTAAATTCTAACTAAACATAATGGAGTCTCCTCCTTCTTCAAGAATCTTTATACAGTACTCTCAAACCTAGAAGTGGCTGAGGTTACAGCAGCTGCACCACTAGCACTGGGGGTTTTGACGACCACAAGATCAGGAATGGAACGTGAATATTCTTGGGGATTTCAGCAAGTACAAGAAAAGTTGAAAATCAAGAAGATGAGGAGAATTAAGAAGACATTAAGAATGATATTGATGCTTTAAACGATGCTTTTCATATATATTCTTGCATTAATTTCTCAAATTCACGATCAATCCACTTAATTCTCTTTAATAATTAGTGATGCCATAAAAAATAATATTACTTTCGCATTTCTAAAGTTAATGAAGAGGGATAAAGTTATCAAGCATTTAATTTTATTTTTCTCACTTCAAAAATTATAAAATCAATGCAAAGATAATATGCAAGAAAGTTGATAATCTCAAAATTGTTAATTAATCTTAAAAGTATAATTTTATGTAATTGAAGAGCCTTTTCTTATCCATTTAAACTCATTCAAAGACTAATAAAGAATAATTACATATGGAACATCTTTAATTAAATCATTTTATTTATTATAATTGAAGTAAATAAGCATAGAAATTAAATTATCTTAAAAGAAATCATATTATTAGTAAGCAGTGGGACTATATTGTCTAAAGAGATTGTTCGCTCCTCAAAATAGAACAATAATACAGCAATAATGCAGAATGCAGGCAAATTCTATGATCTGAATATAAATTTATTAAACGTGGTGGGCTACTTTTTAGTTGATAATTTGAGACAAAATAGGATAGAATGTAAAGAATTATGTGGGAATTAGAACATCAATTAGTCAAAGTCATGAAGATGAACAAGAGGAGAGGAATGGTAATATGAAAGAGAATGAACTTAGCTCAAAGACCAAAGTGAGGAAAACATAGAATCGCAATGGCAATTTTATATTTAATGTGTTAGCTACATTTGTTTATTTACATTAGTATTAATCTAACTCTCTTTCTAAAATTAAATAGAGGTAAATTGGATTTATTGAAGATAGCAATCATAATTTGGTATACTTTTTTTATATGAAGTTAGGAAAGGGACCACCATAAATTTAATTAAATTATAATAAATTTGGCAAATAATTATTTAACTCCACTTGAATATAATAATTATTTATTAAATCACCAATATAATTGTCATGATCATTTTATATTTTAAACTGGATTAGCCTTATTCACTCATTAAAACATCATAATGATTAATTAATTTATATTAGTTTATTTATATTTTAATATTTTAATATCAAAATTTGTCGATTATTACTGTAAATAGATTAATATTTTTTAGATGCTAACATTATTCCAAAAATATTTCAATATACTTAAATTTGTTTTCTCAATTATTTTTACACTTCAGTAATTCAACTTCTCTTCCAGCACCAATAATATAAACAATTTTGTATTATTTAAATTGTTATAATATTTTTATTTGACAATGTGCCATTTTCCGATTTATAAGTTTCAATTTTAATATCAAATTATAGAATTTTCTTTTATTTCATCAGTCATTTCAACTTCATTGCATCTTAATTAATTTTTAGTATTTGGGCATCCAGCTTTAATTTAATGAATATGATTTATTATATATATAATATTTTGAATTTCATTTTGTCTGTTCCTTTAGTTTATTGAAGGAGTTTTTTTAATTTGATGTAGATATTAATATTTTTGAGATTTAAAGTAACTTAAAATAAGAGAAAATTGTCGGTAAATTTTATAATTCTAAGTACTATCTTCCAATTTTTTAAAACAAAATTTTGAAATAATTTACTTTATTACTATTTAGTAAAAAATTCGATGATATAAATAATATTTTGTGCCAAAATTTCAATATTTATGCTGAATTTATTTTAAATATCACTTTAGTAGCAAATTATTGCCAACTCTAATTTCAATTCTAATTATATATATATATAAAAATGCAAATATTTTACTGTAAATGGTTATAAAATATTAATTACATTAGTTGCAAGTTATAACTTTACTTAATAATTTAGATAAATTTTTAAAGACTAAATGAATATCTATCAACATTAAGTCAACAAATATTTATATTCTAAAACTCTTTTGCTGTATTCTACAATATTTTTTAAAAAATTAATATAAGTCTTTATTTTAAATAATTCAAACAAAAAGATATTTTAATATTAAATTACTTGAAAATATAAAATTATTTATGTATTTTTTTAATATGTTAATCTCTTTTTATACAGTGTATTTTGCTTATTCAATTATTTAAGGGTTATCTCAACTTTGAATTTTAATATACTTTTCAAGATTATTTGCAAATAAAATTGTGAGGTGAGTTCAATCAGTTTGACTTTGACACCACTAAATGCATTTATAAAAGCTATATATGGTCATATTCTTCCTTCTCTACCTGAATCTTTATAAATTAAATGAATTGCTAGATAATTTACCTTTATTTTTTTACATAAAACCTGTTGAATGTAATATACTTCAAGTTGAAGTAAAAAAGTAAGCAATTTCTTCTATATTTATGGAGAGTTAATGCATTAAAGTATCATATATTTAAAACAAGAGATAGATCTAATCAATAAATCAGTTATTATTTAAAACAGTGATGATTTATAGTGTATAAGAAATGTTATCATTAACTAAGATTATCCGTACTTTTTTTCCTCTCAAATGCTCATAAACATATAGAATGTAGAAAGTTAAGGAAAATGTATTGCCTACAAAATAAATAACCGGCTAACCTCTAATATGTAATTAAAACTATAATAATCGTTTAGCTTGGTAATTTGAGTTATTTAGGACAGAAAAATTCCCGTACAACATACCATAAATCTTAATTTTACAACTTATAATAATATGCACTAAATGTGATTATTGAACACATATGCAATAAAAGTGATTATTGAACACATAAATTTTGATATAAAGATTATTAGATTAGCATGTTAATCTTAAAGATTAATTGATAGAATTGTTTTATCAATATAAAAATATATAAATTGTTATTATAATGAATTTAAGTAAGCAACTATAATACATCCAAAATCAATGCAATTTCACAAAAAAACATATCCCTATATAAACCACGAAATGAGTGAGATTAAAAAAAGACCTTTAATTAATTTGGGATTTCGATTTACTTGAGGTTATAAAGTGATGAGTATATAAGAAATGTTACTAACAAAAGATATATTAATTATAATTTTCAGATATCATTAAATATAATTAAAATTTAATTATTTTTTCTTTTAAAGATACTATTTAATGTCGAACAATCTACCATCTTCAAATAATGTGAAATAATTAAACAAGCTAAATATAATATTTTCAAATTTATCAAATATTGAAAATTAATATTTTTCATCACTTTTAAATCTAAATTTTAAATTGTGATATTTTTAGATTTTCATTCACAATATAGTGCCAAGAGGGTAAGCGGAGTGATATCAGATTATTATAATGAGAAATATTTTTGATAAACTCAACTTGCAGATTTTAGTCATGAGTGAGTACACCTTTTAGTTAAACTGCAATTATTAAGCTCTTGCAATTAAAGTGGCTTCTTAAGAGGACTGGAAATAAATTGAAGGAAGTTCTCAGCCTGCAGAAATTTTAATACTATAATTATTGTTTTTGAAACCTTCACAGAAAATAATGCTGGTGAATAATCCAAACAAGATATATATATTCAGATAGTTTCATACTTTGACTATAGATATAAAGACTATAATTAATATGAAGCATCAATAAGATATTTACATATTCACTTATTGATCAGTATATTCATCAAGTTACAAAACCTATTTAAAAAATGTGATTAAAAAAGAGTTTATTAAAAAATTAACTAAAAACAGGGCAGAGATTAAAACATCTGCTACGAATAGGTTTTAGACTATATTTTTCAAAATTTATATTTAATCATAAATTATAAATAGATAGATCACTAGCTTCAAGGCATGATGTATAATGCTTGAACACCTCAAATTTTTTTTTACTGAAAATAATGAATCTTAAAAATCCATTTTCATTTAAATTGTTCCATAAGAATTTATAACTCATTTTTTTGTGGCTATATTTGAATTCTTAGTTGTTTTTTTAGGGAAAAATTATTTTTTTTGAAAAAAAACAACATTCATCTGAATCCTCCTAAAATATCCATAAATCTATCAAAAATTATTCAAAAAAAATTAAGAATGTTTCTATGTAAAATGTTGAAAAATACCTGAAAACTATCAAATAAAATTGTCTACGGACAATTAATGAAATAATTGTCTCGCGAGATGATTATTTAAATGTGTGTCTTGATTGAAAATAAAATTAGAAATCAAATTAAAAATAACAAATTTATTAAATGGAAACTTTAAATCAAGATCTTTCAAACTAGAAAATCAGACTTCAAGAATGCAAGAATTCTTGAGGGTTATGAACTTAGTAAAATGAAGCGGCAACAATAAAGAAAGTTGATTACCAATATCTTTAACATAATTATTCTTCAAAAGCATCTTGACTTTGGAAAAGATGAATTGAAAGCGAGCATATTTTCAGAAGTTTCGGTTCAAAGTTAATCTGACTCAAGGAAATTGTTTAAATAATGATTATTATTAATTGTCAAAATCATTTATTTGATTGAAAAATATTTACTGCCAATAAAAATGCTCAACAAATTTATAAAAATATCAATCTAATAAATAAAATTAAATAACAAAATAGGGGTATTGACGTCAGGGCGTCCCACCCTCGGTCAGGACGTCCCAGATGACGTCAGGGCGTCCCAGGTGCTTCAGGACGTCCCAGGTGACGTCAGGATGTCCTCTCTTAGAATTTTAATATATCATTTCCTTATTTTGGTAACTAACAAAGGATATTACTATACATTATTTAAAGTTGTATATATTATTTGCGCTTATAAAATTTATAATAATTTTTTATATTTAAATTGTGACATTATAATATATAAAATAATTTTAGCTAAAATCAATTTAAACAAGAATTGCTCTTTTATAAAAAATTTATTTATACATTTGACTATTTCATTTAGAAAATACTATCTTTATTAGTAATTAATTCATTTAGTAATTTAAGATGAATTTTGTATATTATAAATTTATTTTTAGTATAAATAAAATAACTTTTTACCAAGATATTAAAATTACTTATTTATGTTTGAATGCCAAAAATATGTATAACTATTCAAAAACATTAATTTAATATTTTTTATTTGAAATTTTTGTGTTTATGTATGTTTAAATCATTTTTTATTTGTGCTATAATTTATCAATACATATATTCTAATATCTATGAAATTTTAGTAAACATAAACTTTAAACTTTATTATATAGTCTTGCACTTTAGATATTAATATACAAGATATAACTAAGATATTTAAATTTAATTTTTTTAACAAAACTTATTAAAATTTTGTTATAAATTTAATATAAATTTTTAAAAGATTATAAATTTTTTTTAAAAAATTAATCATCTCGTCCATCTACACATCACCCTATAAATAATAGTTATTCTGTCAAACAATAACTTGGCTTTAATTATTTTACGAATATCACCCAAAACTTTTCCTACAGATTCTCTGCTTTTTTAAGTTAAAATTTTTTTAGATATCTTTTACAATTTCGTTTGTATTTCTTTTAGTAGTTAAAAAAGTAAAGAGTATCTCTCTTAATGCTTTCACTGGTAATTATTAGGACGATAAATTTTAACCCATTCTAATAGACTATCTGATCGACATTTAGTATTTTCACACTCATAGAAACAATGATCTTGGTATTTATTAGATGTAGTATTCTCTCTTGTAATTATTAGTCACATCGTATGCATTAGAGATTAAATTATGTAAGCCGCAAGCTTGTAACTCAGTACTATATTTTAAATGACATGTATAGATTAGTCGTCTCTGATTTGTTGTTGAAAGGATTCCATATGCCAACTAATAGTAATTAGTGACGATTATATTTTAACGATTAAATATTACTTATTTTCATTTATTCATACACATTATCTCCAAAAAGTTTTGGGAGGCTAAGCCCGAACCTCCACAAGGAGCTGCCGCCCCCTTGACCCCTGCTATTACTTATTTCGATTTGGTATCGAAGGAAGGGCTCTGCCCTTCCTGACCCCGCTAGGGGTTGCACCCCTAGGACCCTGCCTGATATAATTCTAAGAGAATTTTATTTAGAGTTCAAAACAACATTATAATATTTTTACTATTTATTATATTGGGACGCCCTGACGTCACCTGGGACGTCCTGACGTCATCTGGGACTTCCTGGCGTCACCTGGGACGTCCTGACGCACCTGGGACGCCCTGACGTCATCTGGGACGTCCTGACGTCATCTGGGACGTCCTGACGTCATCTGGGACGTCCTGACCGAGGGTGGGACGCCCTGACGTCAATACCCCAAAATAGATATCTGAACAATTTTTATGCTAATTAAAAATTTGTTGCAACTTTTTGAATTGCTAAGAATTTAATATAATTTAACATTTTTTAATAATAACTATGTTTTTAAATAGTAAATCCTTAAAAGAAATCTAAAGCTTATCATAATGATAAAATATAAAAATATACTTTATTTCAATCAATTTATTTTCTATTAAATATAAAATAATGAATAATTTTAATTAGATAAAAGTTTTATTTTCTTTTTATATATATGGATTAGTCTAATATTATACTAAAATTATTTAAAAATAAGATAATTATAGTATTAAAATATGCTTTTTGAAAGAAATAAAATAAAATTGATTTTCTATACTGAAGAAGATAGACTAATTCATCTAGCTGAAAATACTAAGTTACAGCATTGAAAGACAATCACTAAAGAAATAATCAATTATTTTGCAAGGCTCAAATCAATAGGTTAATTATTGAGCAGCTTCAGTATAGGCAGTTGACTAATAATAAATAAATTAAATAATTATAATATTTCATCAAAATTTCAGATATAGTAAAATTGAAAATTAATTATATAAACTGTCAATTTATTAAAGGTGTATATTCTAATCTTATATTTAATTTAAATAATAACCTAGCACTATTTTATTAATCAAAATTTACCTAATTTATTTTTGAATATAGATATTTTTCATTTTCAGAGATTAGCAATTTTAATTGTTTAAATTTTCTTTTAATAGCTTCAAGTATTCCTATAAATATTAATATTTGTTGTATTTCTAAACTATAAGTGGTACTATTTATTTTATTGGAAATTACAGAAACTAAAAACTTCAAAAAGTGATTGGCAAAAAAAGTAAAAAATATACTCTAAATTCATTATATTGTTGATATAAGTATTAGATAAAAAAGATTAAAATTAAATCATATTTATTTTTACATATATTTTACTACTTCGCACCTTTCCCATGGAGGATTAAATTAATATAAAATAATATTTTAAATTAAAGTATTTATGTTTAAATAATTAATCTCTAAAAGCTCTAAATAAATAACTATCTATAATATTATATATTCAAATTTTATATTAAATATTAAGATAATAAATTATGAATTGAAATTTTAGGTTAGAATAATCTTTAATGTTCCTCAAAATTGCTAAAATATAATTAAACAAGTAACATATTTAATAAATAAAAAAGAAAACATATAATAAAATTAAGAAAATAAACATTTATGAGGAGTTTTATGCTGGTGAAAAAATTATATAAAAGTTATAATTAAATTTATTTAATTCTCATTATTGTGATAGAATACCTTAAAAATAGTTTAAATTTTGTGTTTTCAGTAAATCATCATAAACTCTAAGAGAATATATTAGTTTGTTTGTTTCGACATATCCTTATTAATTGCAAGTTTTGTTACTAATATTTATCTAATTTTTATCGATGAAAATGACTAAACTTATGTCTCACTAAAAATCATCATAATTACTGTTATTTTTATAGGTTAATTGGTATAATTTTACACTTTATTCGAGTCATCTTTGATAGTAGTAAGAGAACTGGGCATCAATTTTCTAAGAGTTGTTCTTGATATAATTTCACTAAAATAATGCTAAGCTGATAAACATATGCTTGAGATTACAATTATCTTATAAATATATATAATTGATTACTCTCAAGAGGGAAAAATTTAAGATTAACCTTGGAGGTTGACACAGATTATTTCTATTGTTCAGTTTATAGATCAATTGACTTCATAGCTAGAAACTCCATTACTTTTTTTGAATATAAGTGCATCTTCTCTATCTTAGCAATTATTTATTCCTTGAAGGCAGAGTTTAGTATTGATCTATTCATGTTTCTCTTTATTTTACAAAAGCAGTGCCTCTAATTATTATTAAGGGAAGCTATTAATACTTGCCTTCTTTGGATAGAGTAGCTGAAGAATTATCTGGCTTTCACAAGATTTTAAATTTTAACATGAAAAATTTTGCTCTAGATAGTACTTCTTGTTGCTTTATTGTACTTGTCTACCATATTCATAATTATCTATAACAATTTTATTTGGAAATAACTGTACCCCCTACCCCCCTACCCCACCCCTACCCCTCCCCTACCCCCCCCATAAAATATGCCATTTTATATGAAAAAAATTAGTCCCACAGTCTGAATCTAATTCCATCATGACATCTCAGTTTCATGACATCTTATATTTAAAAAATCATTAACAATTTTTCAAAATTTTTTCTCATATTTTTAGTCTCAAAAACAATAAAAAATTTTATTTTTGGTATTTTGCACTACATTCGCCACATTATTTTAACATACTCACATAGGAAAATAATTATTATTATATTTTTTTTAATTAACAATATAATTTATTTCCAATTATTTTTAGAGGCATAACATACATAAATTTAACTGCATAAATATTATTCTCTTTAATCTTTATCATTCAACATATTTCCTAAAACTACTGTGACTAATTTATTATTTAATGGATGCACAGTTACATTTTAAATTTAATACTTATAATTAAAAAAAATTATATTTTTCAAACTGTTTTATTTGCTATAAAGCTATTATTTATTAATAATATTTATATATTGATAAATATTAGGAGGTTATTTAAATAAAATAAATTATTTGCTAAGATTTGTATTTTTTAATAATTGAGCTTCAAAAAAATTAAAAAATACATTAGTTTCACATGTTTATTTATATTTACTTATACGTACAACTATTAATTATGTAATTGGAATATATTTAGAATTAAATGATGGCAGTAAAGATGGAAAGATTTAGTAATTATTTTATGCAAGATATTATAAATTAAAAGTTAGTATGTTTTTAGCAGAGAAAATTAAAATAATTTAATTATTCTTTTATGCATCTTGACCATTGAAAAGTTATTGAAACTTAAGTTTATTTAATAAATATATTCTACATATTTATATATCGATTAAATATAGGAAAATAATACATTATCATTTCACAATATAAACTTATATTTGATTAAACTTAAACTAGGAAAGTAATGCATAATGAAAATATATTTGTTTTGATCTAATAACAACAGTTGTTTTTAAATACCTAAATATGAAATAGAATTAATTTTTATTTTGAAAATGTAACTGTGCATCCATTAAATAATAAATTAGTCACAGTAGTTTTAGGAAATATTTTGAATGATAAAGATTAAAGAGAATAATATTTATGCAGTTAAATTTATGGATGTTATGCCTCTAAAAATAATTGGAAATAAATTATATTGTTGATTAAAAAAAATATAATAATAATTATTTTCCTATGTGAGTATGTTAAAATAATGTGGCGAATGTAGTGCAAAATACCAAAAATAAAATTTTTTATTGTTTTTGAGACTAAAAATATGAGAAAAAATTTTGAAAAATTGTTAATGATTTTTTAAATATAAGATGTCATGAAACTGAGATGTCATGATGGAATTAGATTCAGACTGTGGGACTAATTTTTTTCATATAAAATGGCATATTTTATGGGGGGGGTAGGGGAGGGGTAGGGGTGGGGTGGAGGGTAGGGGTGTCGGTGTGCAAGGGGTAGGGGAGGGGTAGGGGTGTCGGTGAGAACAAATAACTATTGTATTTTTTCTTTTGTAAAATTATACACATATATTTATTTATATAAAAAAGAGAATAAACACTATATTATTAGGAGTTGACTCTTGAATGAAATTAACAATTAAAGATGTTTTTTATTACTTTATAAACTAATAAGATTCTATTTTATTTTTAGTGATTTATTAACTGTTTATATTGAGAAAGTAAATTCGATAATTTAACAATTTTACTATAATTTATCATAAACATTTTTAATATCATTCATTGATTATTTTATGATATAATTGCCCCAATAAATTAGTCAAGATTTATCAATATTTATCTGTTGGCTTATTCGTATATTTTTTACTAAAAAGGCTTTTATCGTCTGACATATGTTAAGTTGATGAGTGATTTGTTTTTACCAGTGATTCAATACATTTGATCTCGCAGAATTTATTAGGTGTTGCAATATGTATTCAATTATATCTACTAATATAAGCTGTAATTTTTAATTTGAAATTAGTAAATTTATATAATACTTAAAAAAGTATCATGAAATAACATGAGAGCTTGTGTTTTCGATTTAGATATAATGATATTGCTCTATATTGAAAATTACATATGATAGCTTTAAATATAATAATTATCAAAATTGTATTAAATTTGAGTAAATTAAAGATGATATGTATATGCAATTTTAAATAATACTTTTCAAATAATATTATTCTTATTTTCTTATATATTTAAATTTAATTGACTTCATGAGAAATGAGTTATAAAATTATCATATTTTGAGTATTAATTCAGATAAGAAAAACGGAATGAAAAGAAAATTAATATTTAATAGCTTTATTATTTTTTAAAATGAAAGCCTGAATATATAAATTAAACTAAATTGATCATACTTAAGAATAAATATATATTTGAAACAAATTAAAATAATAAAAAATTGAAATAAAATTATTAATGCCTATGATAAATCAATGTATATGTTTTAAGGACAGTTAATTCAGTCATTTATATTTAAAATATCAAATAATTTGCATAGTGACTAAGAGGGAGAGGTCGCTCTAGCGACTAGACTCAAGAGCCTGGAGATGCCAAGCCGGTCCAGCCGGACACCCATTCTACTACACTACTCGATCCAGACCCTAAGGAGCCCCTGAGCCTCCCCTCTCGCTTACTAGCGAGACGACGAGCTAAAACATTAAAACAAATAATTTGCAAATAATTAAATTTGAAATGAATCTTTTTTACATCTAAACGGAACATCTACAATAGAGAAATGATATATCTTTATAAAGTTATGGATAATTATAATTTATAATTTTAAATTTTTAAAGCAGTCAACCATTTTTAATGCAAACTTTTAAATAAATTTTCTTCGTTTTAAAAATTTAATTAGATTTTAGTAAGATTAAATGATTATAGTCTCTACTTTTTTAAATTATGTCACTAACATTAATTCCTCTTAAGAATTGACAAATTAAGATTAAATATCATCTAAAATAAATATTCTTTTTATTAAATTTAAAATGTAGATTATTTCAATAGATATACCATTTAAGTCATATTAAGTCATATTAAGTCAAAGACTCATTAAAATTCTTAATTTTATCAAATATAAATTGCAAAAAATAAATGTTTTGGGTATTTTTAAAATTTAAATTATGAAATTATTTCTTATACTTGCTATATAATTTAAGTAATTTAGTAAAATTATTGATAAATTACTCAAAACATTCATTATTTAAATTCAATTTTAATAAAGAAATAATAAAAATGCTAATAAAGATTCAGATGTTTTTATAAATTATAAAAACTAACATTACTTAATTTATAATAAATATGTGAAATTAAAATTCAGAAAATTTAAAATATTTTATTTTACGAACATAAATTTTTAAGTCCTTACTCAATTATTTTTTAAATAGGGAAAATTTTATTGAAAAGAGTGGTGAAATATTTAAAATACCATTTTAAACATTTATATATTGCATTATAACCGCTAATAATTTATTTATAATTATATTCTTAAAAGAATTTGCAAATTAATTTTCATTGGTATATACATTTATTAAATACTAAATCAAATTAAATAATTTGATTGTGAAATATTTCAGTATGATATGACAGATCAATCCCACCACGTGGGAATCATAAGTAAATAAATTCTATTACCCGTTTTGTTCTCAACACTAATCAGGCTTAGTAAATAATTTCCCACTAAAAATGAATATTTAGATTTAACTTATTGACCCTATCATTTTATTATTAAAAATATATCTTGGCATACTGAAGGTTGTTAAAAAGCTCTATTATTTTAATCACGTCATCTACGAGACTAATCCTATGCTAAGTAGATCATCATTGTCCCTACAGACCCTAATGCAATTTTCATTCATAATCTTAGAGACTTACAGGTTAAATTTTTACTGATCCTTTTATTACAAGATCTACTTTACAACACCTTCACTATTCTTATGGGTCATAAGCATGATAGAAAGAATTCAAAAACTATTAACTTTTTACTTAATTTAACTATTATCGATAAAATACATAAAAAATAGGAGAAATAGAGAAAGTTTAATCTACATTGAAATTTAATTAAAAGTAACAGTAATGATTTTGGGCTTGAGCAATTTAAGTTTAATGTGAGTATTTTATAAATTAATATAATATATGCTAAAATGGTCGGGAAATCATAAACTTTTCTTCCTATTATAAACCAATGCAAAACAGAGCAAGTGCATTCCGCTTCAGAATCAAGAGAAAGCAAGAGTATGAGACTCTGAAGGATCAATTGACCTTTTTCTTAAGTTAGTGAATGATAAGCTAAAATCACAGGTAGGTATCTAAAACAAAAACTTAAAATTTGTATTCTTCTTAAATAAAATTTCTATCCATAAAGGAAATCTATGAATATGATTTAAGATTATTACGATTGTTTTAGGTCACACAATTGAGACTATATATTGACTAAAATTAGAGAGAAACAATGCAGCCTGCTCCCTTAGTGTGAACCTAATCCAGCAACTACACTACTTTGCTACTATAGCAACTGCAGAAATTGCAGAGAGAGATTTGCTAGTAATAATAATTATTAGGACTCATTTTTAAATAATGATAGCAGTTTATGGGTAGTTAAAATGCGATACGCAATCTAAGTCAACCATTTCCAAGTAACGCCTCTTCAATTATTCATTCAGAGCACTCATCGCCAGCGTTGAAACTAACAGAAAACTCCACTGTAAGTTTGAATCAAAGTATGATTTAGCAGCTCTACTTCTATAACGCAAACATGGGAATGCCTAACTCTACCTGCGGAGGCTTTCCCTCTATTAATTTTGCTTTCATGATGTTGCTACAGGATAAATATGATATAAATTTACTAAGCACTCTCAACAAATAAGGTAATATGGGCATGTTCTAAAATCCATATGGAGTTCCTTAGTAAGTTCTGCAGTCATTCAACGCAACATCTTCAAATTCCCTATTAAATGAAGTTCATCTATAGTAACTGAACAAATGAACACAAAAATAAATTTCCAATATTACTCTCTCCTAATCTGTATTAAATCATATATCAAACTCTCATCAATAAATTTTAAAACTATATCGCTAAAATATTTAACATTTTTATATTCAACCTTCATAATATCAAAGTGAATTTATAAACTATCAAATTCAAGTCAGTTATAAGTAATTAAATTTCAATGTGATTAAAATTTCTCTATTTTTCCTATTTTTTTATGTATTTTATCGATATTTAATCATAATATCTTATTATTCATAACAGAATATTGCTTGTATTGCATTTGTGAAACAAAAGCTAAAATTTGCTGATTCATTATGAATTTAATGAGATTGACAATTAAAATATAATTTATTCATGTGAAATATCTCGATAAGCGAACACTGTAATCTATAGAATAATTTTTTTGTTAAACATAAAGTTGAAAATGTCATTATTTAATTATGATATGATGCAAATTGAATTTTTGCCATTCATCTAAATAATTATAAAAATATATCGTTTATATTATTGGGACAATAATTTATTTTAAATAAATAATATTTGTATAGAAATAAATGGTAATTATTATAAACCATGATAAGAAAATAGCCAGTTTATTAATGGTGGTATAAGATTGCTAATAATTTTTAATATATGTGTGTATTAATAAATCTAATCATTATATTATTAATATTTGTAAATATTTGTTTTTATTAGTATCGGATTTTATATGAAAGTACTTATAATTTCCCCAAGCCACCTTACGAATCAATATGTTCAATTTCAATTAAAAATTATTAAATTAATTATTTATGATTAATTTATAGCTAATTAAAACACTTCATTCACTCTTTCTACTGTCACACCAGTTTAATTTAATATAAAACTTATTTAAGGAATTCCTTTAATTCTTTCAAAATCTTTGATCTCGGGATAAAATATTTCATTTTTTTGATTAAATGTTTTCTCTTTTAAGTTAGTTCCACAAATTTATCATTCCCTAGAATGTATTGAAGTAAAATTGATGTCAACTCATAAACATCCCAATCTTTGCTTCCACTTGACACCTTTAAATGAGAGTCAATGTACTTATTTTTTTATCTTTTTTTCTTTTATGAGTCGTCATAGCGCTTCACTGCATGCCTATATTATTTGATAAAAACTTAGAAGTTTGTGTCTAGTTAAATTAGGATATTATCAGGTATGATGTCTCTATGTACTATTTTATTATTATGTAATTCTATTATGCTTTAAAATAGTCCTCCCATTGCTAATTCTAAAACATCTTTATTTACTCAATTATACAAGTAATATTTTAATGTAGTGTCAAAAGATCTTGTTATTAGAGATATGTCATATTATTCAAGTCTGATACCATATAATTTATTTTGATGTTGTAGTCTTAAACAGTTTAGATGCTTGAGCATTTTATATTCATTCCATAATTGATCATATAATTATTTGTTTTGAATTTATTGCCTAAAATCGAAGTTATGGTAAGTCTTTTACTCTTTTTTAAATTATAAATCTTTTGCTGAAGAACCATCCACCAACATCTTAATCTTTTCTGCCTCCTAAATTATAATTCTAATTTCTTGTAATAAGTTTCCATTCAATAATTTCTCATAAAATTCTTCATCATATTAATTTGGTTATTTATTTATGGTTTAAAAAGTTGTGTCGATAAGTTCTTCGTCATCAACTAATATACCATCTTGGAAAATCATACAAGATATTTTTTGGACAAGAGATTCTTTTATTTACTCAAAATAGTTTGACTACTGTTATTTACTTATTTGAGTGTGCCTTCCTTAAAAGTCAACCAATTATTTGTCTTAAAATTAATTGTAAAAATAATAAATATAAAACCAAATTCTTACCTCTAGCTTTTGACTAGAATTTTATAATTCTTGTAAATTATGATCAATGAGGTGTTATAATAATTTCTCCCTATCATTAGTTGCTTTGAACTAGCATAATTATACTTAACAATTATGCAGCTAATCATGTTGCTTAAGTTATTTAAATTTATTCTGGCAAACTTTGTGGTTTCTTGAGTACATCCTAAATTATCTGCTTGAATATACCCTACCACATTCTTCACAAATTATTAAATATTTTGGCTTTGATTATTATTCTGGGTCATAATTCAAATAACTGCACCATTACTTAAATTTAAATTCTGAGAACTAGAATTCAATAACATCTTTGAGCAAGTTAGAGTTGGCTCTATTTTAATTTATTCTTGCTTGTTATTTTGAGTTTTTCAGCTTGACACTGCCTTCTTGTTTCTCCATTTTTATGATTATATTTGCAATTGAATGTTATATCTGTTTTAATTATAACTAAATTATTAAAATTTAATTTAATTTAATTTTTTATCAATAAATATATGATAGCTATATGTAACTAAATTTTAATTTAGTTATACACAAATTAATTGATAAACTATATAATCTAAATTTAATAAAAAGATCAGTAATAGTTATGATAAATATATCTAATTCAAGAATAAAACTTAAGATTCTTATTATATTATTGATTAATTCTGTTTGAAGCTTTAAGGTGCCTTCAGGTTTCAATAAATAAGTATAATTATTGGCTATAAATTGTTTTCATCGAAAATAATTAGTTTATATTGGCTAAAATTATATTTTCAAAATACTTAAAAAAAATATGAAATAAGTGTTTAGAATGTAACAATCTAAATCAAAATAGCCCGAAAATATAATAAATGTAGATGCCAGATTATTTGAGGGACGATTAGTTTCAAAGTAAAACTGGTATCACTATTTAAAATACCATAGTGAATTTATTTATCTTTAATTATGAATTAGAAGGATTATGCTTGCCTTAGTACAAGAATACCTTAATACGATTTTTAAAGACTATCTTTAGGGATCTAAAATACTAATTAAATAAAAAGACATATTTCATATTAACGTCCCGCACTATCCCGAACTTAAAATTGAAAATATATTAAACGAAGAAAAGTTTGCAATCTCATAAGACACCTAAATTATTATGATGATTAAAACCATGTTCCTGAAAGATAATTTTTTTTCAATATTGTTGGAACTATATCAACTAAATATCTTGAAGGTTTAATAAAAGGACAAAAGTAATAAAGGAATCAACAAGAATCAAATGAAAATTAGCGATAAGCAATTGTAATTAGAGATGAAATTTAAAAAATGATACAATAGGAGCCCTTTTTTTCAAGTAATATTTTATAAATTGTTTTAATATTTTTTTTAAGGAAAAAAATGCAGAGGGATCTCATATCTTAAAACTTAGTCAAAATCAAAGAGATAATCTACAAAAAAAGCAAAACATTTGGATTGCAAAAGTCTTATAACTAACCAACTAATGTTGAAATGCGGAAAGTTTATGAGTCTGATGCAGAAGAGATAAAGCAAGCGAGAGTGATAAAGATTAAAATTTAATATATGAATTAAATTAGCTTCATTAATCAATTCCTAAATCAATTAATTTGACTCATGATTCATTCTATTAAATATAATCTTCTATTAAAAACTAAAATTGCTGCCTATCACCTTTTAAATTAATGATTTCTCAATTTTATAAATAGTCTCTATTAATATTTCTATATGCTATCAGTTATAGAATTGAAAGTTGCATTTGCCAACTTATTTCTTATAATTTTTATTAATTTGAGTAAAATTTCTACTATGCAATGAAAATTCGAAGAATAAGGATCGTTAAACAAAACTTTCCAATTATAATCATTAATTTTTTGTTGAACAAACTTTGATTTATGGACTCTAAGAATATCCATAAATGTTATAATCTATTAAGTATTGTCATAATCTATTAGTTGCTCATCGTGCTCAGCGAGGCCTAATTTACCAGAATCGATATTTTCTGGGAATTTTATTTAACACTTATATGTCTTGTTAGAAATTGTTCAGTACTTAATTAATTTAATTTTTACAATTTTTAAAAAGAATTAATATGGAAATCAATAAAAGCCAATTCTTATTAATACGATTAAACAAACTTCAAAAGGTTTTAACTTTGCGCGTTTTGAAGATATGACAATTCTTATTTTGAATTCGTTTTCATCGATGTCCAAATGACCAGAATAATTATCTTCCGTAGTTTATTGAAAAAATAAATTTGAAGTTGAATTGTAATGGGAAAGGTTCGGCACAGAGCAAATTTTTTTAAAAAAGACTATTATCTATAATTTCACCCCTCCATATTTTATTACTGAGGCTATATATCTTGTGTTCCATGTTACAAAATTGTTCAGGAGGCAAAAATGAGTGGGTTTACTTAATTTCAGGTCATATAATGAATTTCAATGACCCTCTCTCGATGCCTCGAAAACCTAAAATGCCATCTTTAACATACTGGACATTAAATTTAATTACCAAAACTTTAAAAAAATCCTTTAACTCTACGTGATGTGATGATACTTCAATTCTAATTTTGTATTCGTGTTCAGCGATGTAATTGAAAAGAATTATTGATTTCGAGTATTCGTGAGACGGGAAAAAATTTTGCACTGGACAAATTTTATATAAAGTAATAAATCGGTAATTTCACCACTTCATAACTTATGTAAATGTCCATATATCTTATGTTCCGTTGTTATACTCTTGCTGAGGAACTTAAAATTAGTGGATTTGGTAAATTCCAGTTAATCACATGAATTTCCTTGACCCTCTCTATATGTCTCGAAAACCCTAAAAAGCCATGGTTAACATACTGGATCATAAATTTACATAATTTAACTTAAAAAACCTATAACTTTGCGTGATAAGAAGATACGGCAAATCTAATTTTGAATTCGTGTTCATCGATGTCCAAATGACCAAAATCATTATCTTCGGGAGTTTATTGAAAAAATAAATTTAAAGTTGAATTGTAACGGGAAAGTATTCAAGCTTGAACAAATTCTCAGAAAATTAACAAAATAATCCCTACATAATTTTTGAAAATGGCAATTTATTTTGTGTTCCGTTGTTACACTCTTGCTCAGGAGCCTAAAATTAGTGGGTTTGCTTAATTTCAGGTCATCTCATGAATTTCCGTGACCCTCTCTCCTTGCCTTGAAAACCCTAAAAATCACTATTTAACATACTCACTCATCAATTCCTAAATTAAAAATTCAAATGCCTGTATATTTGAGAGTTTTGAAGATAAATCAAATCTGAATTTATAACCGTGTCCAGCGAGGCCGAAATAAATAGAAAAATTGATATTTTTTGGCTATTCTTTATACCACTTTATTATCCTTTTTGAAATTGTCGAGTACTCAATTTAATTAATTTATACTAATTTTTTAAAGAATTAATATTGAAATCACTAAAATTACATTCTAATTAATACGATCATGCAAACTTTACGTAGTTTTAACTTTGCGAGTTTTGAATATTAATCAATTATGATCTCACATTCATGCTCAGCTAGGTCGAATCGACCAAAATGATGATTATAAATCTTATATATTAAATAAACCAAAATGAAAATCTCGCTGTTCTTTCGATCGAGGACTTGTTAGTTCACTATTTAAAAAAAGAAACACATATTTATATTCTTTTTATGATACAATCCATAATAGAAGACTTTAAATGGTTATAACTTTGCTCGTTTAGAAGATATTGAAATTCTAATTTTGTGTACGTGTTCAGCGATGTCCAATGACCAGATTCATTATTTACTGGAGCTTTTTAAAATAATAAATTTGAAGTTGAATTGTTACGGGAAATGTTTCGGTCTTGAACAAAACCTCAGAAAATAGAAAATTTACAAAATAATACTTCCATAACTTTTGAAAAATCTTTTGTTCCAGTGTTGCTTTCTTGCTCATGAGCCCAAAATTAGTGAGTGGGTTTGCTTAATATCAGGTCATCTCATGAATTTCCCAGACCATCTGCAAATGCCTCGAACACTTTAGATGCCTATAACTCTGCGTGATGTGATGAAACGACAGTTCTAATATTGTATTCGTGTTCAGCGATGTTAAAATGACCAGAATCATTTTCTTCAGGAGTTTATTGAAAAAATAATATTAAAATTGAATTATAACGGGAAAGGTTTTGGTCTTAATAAAATTCTCAAAAATTCCAAAATTAACAAAATAATCCCTCCATAACTTTTGAAAATCTTGTGTTCAGGAGATTCACACTAGCTCAGAAATCCAAAATTAGAGTGTTTACATAATTCCAGGTCATCTCAAGAATTTAAGAGACCATCTCTCGATGACTCGAAAACCCTTAAATGCCATGTTTAACTTACTGGATCATAAATATACATAATTAAACTTTGAATGCCTTTAACTCTGCGTGATGTGAAGATACGACAATTCTACTATTGTGTTCATCTTCAGCGATGTCCAAATACCCAGAATCTTATCTTCGGGAGATTATTGAAAAAAATAATTTGAAGTTGAATTTTAACGGGAAAGTTTGGCTCTGATCAAATATGCAAAAAGACCAAAATCTTCAATTTCACTACTCAATATTTTATTACTGAGGCAATTTATCTTGTGTTCCAGTGTTACACACTTTCTCAAGACCCCAAAATTAGTGGATTTGCTTAATTTCAGGTCGTCTCTCTCGATGCCTCGAATACCCTAAAATGCCATTTTAAACATACTGGATCATAAATCTACATAATTTAACTTCAAATGCCTAGAACTCTGCGAGATGTGAAGAAACGACAATTCTAATTTTTTATTCCTGCCAGCGATATCCAAATAACTTGATTCAATTGTTACTTGTTGTATTTACTACCATATTTATATCATAATTTTAATTCTTGAACACTTAATAAATTTTGTTTGCACTTTTTCTTTTTATAAACTAACATAAATTCATAAGAAAAGTTTGAAAAGATATAACTTTGAGCATTTTTAAGACATGAAAATTCTTAATTTGTATTCGTATTCAGTGAGACATAATCGATATTATATGGATATTTTATTTAACACTTACATATCTTGTTTAAAATTGTTCAGTACTCAATTAATTTAATTTTAACAATTTTCAAAAGTATTAATATTGAAATCAATAAAATCTAATTCTTATTAAAACGATAAAAAACACATCATAAAGGATTAACTTTGCGCATTTAGAAGAAATGACAATTCTTATTTTGTATTCGTGTTCAGCGATGTCCAAATGACCAGAATCATTATCTCCGAAAGTTTATTGAAATAATAATTTTGAAGTTGAGTTGTAACGGGAAAGGTTTCATCTTGAATAAATCCTCAGAAAATCCAAAATTAAAAAAAAATCCCTCCATAATTTCTGAAAATCTTGTGTTCAGGAGATTCACACTAGCTCAGAAATCCAAAATTAGAGTGTTTACATAATTTCAGGTCATCTCATGAATTTACGAGACCCTCTCTCGATGCCTCGAAAATCCGTAAATGCAATTATTAACATACTGGATCATCAATTTTTATAATAAAACTTTAAATGCCTTTAACTCTGCGTGATGTGAAGAAACGACAATTCTTATTTTATATTCGTGATCAGCGATGTCCAATTAACTTGATTCAATTTTTTATGACAGTATTTACTAACATATTTATAAGGTTAATATTTTGAAGTAGAAATAAACTTTTAAATCAATAATTAAAAGTGATATTATTTAGATAGTAAGTTCATCTTCTATTGAAACATAGTCAAACACTTCATTCATAACCCCAAAACCCCTTAGTGAGGTTTATAAGTGCTTTGATTTGTAGGGTATTGTTGGGGTCTTATCGGGGTTAGTAGAGAAATTAGGCCAATTTTGCAAAATGAGAAATAGAAATTAGCGAAATTTAGGGTCTATTTATGATGAGTAATATTTAGATTTACTGCTTAAGCTTAGTTATGGTACAAGTATTAATATAGACTAAGTCAAACCAGTGTTGAATTATACAGCCATAGCAAGACTCCTACGCAAGAGTGCCCCAACTGTTAGGTATCATTCAAAACCCCAAAACCCCTGAAGTTGTTTGATTGAGTTTTTGATTGATGAAAGTAGACTATTAACGCATGCTTTATTAGGGTTTTAATAGGGTTTATGTAGGGGTTAATGGTTTAAATATCAGTAATTTAAGTGAGAATATGCGAGGTTTGGGATCAGTTTATGACAGTGAATATATAGATTTATTGTTTAAGTTGCGTTATGGATGTAATGATTATAGTGATCAACTCAGACCTATTCTAAATTACACATCTATTGCAAGACTGCTCCATAAATCTCCTGCTACTGTTAGGTCACACTGTCTATAAGCATTGAATTTAAAGAGATAGCATCTTAATTCTAAGCCTAAAAGACCTTTAAAATTCTAGTAGCATCATATCGATTATCTTATTAATGATAAGACTCTAAAATACTGGGCTCATTTCTCTCTGGCCTAGAGGGCTGTGATGTTTCATCGCCAATTTCCTGAGCTACACATCTCTGCATAATCCATAGCTAATATCTATAAAAAGAATGGTATATCTTACAAGACAGTCAATCGCATTAAGAGAGTGATCGACTTTAATGTTCCATTTTATAAGGATAATTTAAATTATATATTCGATTAAATGCAGAGGGCTTAAGAGCATAATATAAAGTTCATACATGCTGATGAGGCAGTATTCACGTTTAATACCTTCATATCGAGGTCTTGGTATAAGAGGTACAGCAACATAGAAGTTTATGATCAAAAGGTTAAGGTATAAACTCATGCAATCCTTGGTGGAATCAGTGAAGATAGTGGGCTTGAGACTTATGTTATCCACCCTCGCTCTATTAAGACTGAATAATATATTAAATTTTTGCAATAGCTAAGAGATAAGTATGCTGAATAAGAAATTATCCTGTTTGTTGATAACTTATCAGTTCATAAAACTAAAGACTCAAGGAGAGAATATGAAAGGCTAAACATAACACCTGTATTTAATGTTCCTTATAGCCCTCAATTCAATGGAATTGAACTATATTGGGGCCTATTAAAAGGCCACTACAAGAAACTTCTGCTCTATCATCTGATGCACGATCTGAAGATAGATACAGTAGATTTTATTAAGAGTGCTGCTAAAAGAGTCAGCGATGATAAAGCAAAAGTATGCGCAAGAGAAGGGAGATTTTGTGTTTATAAATAAGTTTTAGATTTAAACGAATGAATAAGTTCACATATTAAATTTGCCCGTAAAGGGATTTGGCTTCTCTTTCTTTTCTTCCTCTTAAGGCTTGCTTGGGCCCATGTTTCTTCTCTTAGTGCCAGCCCCTGCATCTATGTTCATCTCTTCTGGCTTTTATAAATCTTTGATGAGTCTCTTACTCAATTCATGCTTTTCTTGAGACTTTCTCTCTCTGTTTAATTTGCTGCGCTCTTTCATCAAGTATATAGCAGTGCCAGGTTTTTCTATAAAGTTAGAAGTCTATGCTTACTTGAGATGAATGGATGCTTCTGGAGTTCCTACAGCCATGAGTCACTGATTTTGATTCCCTGCTTCTTTTTCTCTTCAGGAGAGATTCTGTAGCGTTTCTTATGAGCTTCTTAAATTACTTCACTTAAGTACTCTGGTTTAAGAGTTCCAAGAACTTCAAAGAAGAAGTTTCTCTCTGGTAACTTATTTGAGAGTTGTAACTTTGATGGTAGGTACAGAGCAACATCTGGATCACTCATCGCATCATCATAGAGGTTTGTCATTGAGATTTCAGGGTAGTTAGGTATCTCAATCATCTTTATTTCATTGGTCTTAAAAGCTTTTTTCTCTTCACTTAGTTAGGCTTTTAAGAATGATATTTTTGTTCCTTCCTGAGTTGGCAAGAACAATCCAACTATGGTTAATATATTAGTATTTTATTAAAGCTTACCTTGCTATACCAAATATCTATAGAGGTCCTCCTTACTTCGAAATTTTCCTATCAATTCTTGAGATTTTATTCTCTTCATTGCATCATTCATAGACTCTATCTTGCTTCCAGTTTCTATAAATGTTTATGAAATTTAAAATTATGGATATCCATTCTAATCTTACTAAAATTTTACTACTAAATAGAGAGATCCAACTGGAGGTCAACCTGAAAAGATAGTAATATAAAGATGGAAGAACTTTCTCCAAGTTTCAAAGTTTGACTTCCATTTTTATCAAACTTTCTCTTTTAAATTGCTCCTAATAATAATTCATTTAATTAGGTGGTGCTCCTAATTTATTTAAAACTTAATTAGGTGGTTATATTAAAGTTCAAAACCTTATTAGGAGGTACATTAAAAAAATTAAATTTTAAAATCTCGCCTCCTAAATTTACAAGAACAGCTTTAGGAGCACCACCTAATTTTACAAAACACATTTAGGTGCATTTTAATGAATAAAATGGATGAATTAGTTTATAAATTATCTCTAAATCTAAGAAATATAAAACTAATGTCTCGTACTCTGTTCTCATTAAACCTCTCTAAACCTTTGAGAATATGCTCTTACTCTTGTATAAATGTAGAATTTAAATAGCTTGTATAATTATTAATAGTATTTATAAAATGAGCGGTAACTTACTTAGAAAAGCGGCATTGCTTGGTATTAGCCAGCAAAAACTTTCTTTCATGAATCAAAAGAAAATTGAGACTTGCGATGCCTCTACCTAGTACGAACCTGAAATTATTTTTATTTAGGTATCAGACTTTGAATAGCAATTCAGTTGTTAAATAGAAATGCAGAGCTAAGAAATTTAATACGAAGTTCCAATGAAAATGGTTGAAGAGGAGGAAGAGAGAAAAGAAATAAAAGCATTACATTTATGTGAGGAGTGTGAGAAGAACTTCACTTATAAATCTGCTCTTAAGCGTCATATCTTAGAGCAGCATTCTAACAAGCCCAAGCTCTATCTTAAGCATGATAAGATAGATGGAAAATATTTCTGCCCTTACTGCAATAAGTAATACAATCATTCAAGGGATCTAAAAGTTCATCTATAAAACCATCATGGCAAGAAGTTTGAAGTAATAGATCCAGAGACTGGGGAGGTCTTTCTTTAAAAAAGAAAGCCATGAGACCCTTTAGAAACTTTGGAACAAAGAGTAAAGAAAGAAAATTAACTTATTAAAGCAGAAGAAACCTCCCAGCCTCAGAGATAGTGAAATCACTCTTAAGCTTCATGCACTTAAACTTCCAATATTGAATATAATTGACCTTAAAGAGTGTAAAGTAAGTTATCTTATCCTTGAGGATAAATTTGAGAAGAAAGTCATAACAGATAAGTAGTTCGCATACAGATATATCCGTTCAGCTACTTCAAATGCGATGACAAGTATCAAATGGAATTCGTAAATGAATACCAAGCACTTTCGAAGTCAAGAGATAGATAGTTCAGATTTATAATAAAGCTCGATGGTATTCTGCTTGCTCAAGATCATGTAGCTTTTCGTCTTCCTCTATATTAAATGGCATTAAGAGACTACATTTAAGATTAAAGGACACCAAAGTAGTTACCTCTTATTCTTACAAATGTTTGCAAAGGCATTGAGAGCTTCACACTCTTGGATATGTTCATAGAGATTTGAAGCCTGAGAATATAATGCTTGACTTTTCACCTCTCAGAGTAGTAATAATAGATTTCAATAGATCATAGAGAGTTGAAGCTTCAGGACTTGGCAACGTGTATGGTACTCCTGGATACTTTCCGGAAAGAGAGGACTGGAGAGATGGTGATATTAAGTGGGATATATGGGCTCTATCAGCAATTATTTGTGAATGCGATATGGCAAGAAATGATTACTATAGCTGCAAAAGAGAGAAAGATTCAAACAGAGAATACAGCAATATCTAGACTAGAATAAGATAAAAGGTAGAATGAAAGACATGGCTGAGTAGATAATTATTAAGCCTAATCACAGAGCTGATCATACAATAGACTAAATTATAAGTTGGATAGGAGAGATAAATTTTAGAAAGCTGCTCATGATGCTAAAGTACTGTTTGAGTGAATAATAAAAATTAAACACTTGCATTACATTCTAATTTATGTTACATTATAACCCTAAACCCCTACATAAACCTATTAAAACCCTAATAAAGCATGCGTTAATAGTCTACTTTCATCAATCAAAAACTCAATCAAACAACTTCAGGGGTTTTGGGGTTTTGATTGTGAGTTAGAAGAGCATGATGTAGCAACTCCATTTGCGTTGAGACTGTTGGTATAAGCGCAGGGACTGAAAGAGTAATAGTGATAGAAAGTCTTATATTCACTGCTTCCTAAACATAGATCAACTTCAACTCTCTTGGCATCTGAGCCAGTTCCCTTTGGTGCGAAGAAGTCGTATAAGAGCTCTGAAGTGCCAGAGTGGATGGGAACCCCATTGGTTGAGACGCCAACGAGCGCAGCGCGCAGTGTACACTACATCAAGATTCCTCCTCTCCCCCATTAGTAAGAGCACTCCATCTTAATTGAAATCTTTGGCATAGTTGAGGAATCCGCATTAGCGTCCAGCACAGCAAGCTAGAGGAAAGGGCTCTGGGCAGAGAGGAAAAGGCTAGTAGGCTTGGGAGATTCGCAGGTTTAAGATTAATTTGATCAGCATCATCGTTACCCTTACCAAGGAAATGTTCCCCAAGGCGCTCGTTCAATGCCATGGGGTGGTCCACAAAATGAAGATGCTTAGATATCTCTTGAACCAGGATGAAAATCTTGGTCGGACATTTACCCCCCGTGCTTCAGAAGACGACGAATCGCGTGGTGCCCCTGGCCGCCCCCCAGTCGAGCTTTCGCCCCTTACTCCGTTGGCAATACTGAAATTCTTGAATTCAAAAAAGATAATGTCAAGACCAGGTGACCTGGCTTAGCAGTGTGATGAGTGTACTCAAGACCAGACCTGAAGCCACTCCCAGCAATGGTTCCTCAAGAGTCTCTCGATGACAACGACAAGGTAGTCTTCCAAACTTACTACAAAAGATACAGAGATGAAAAGAGCAAGGAGAATGCCTAGAACTAGATTTGGTACAGACTTCTCTTCCCACTCAGCTCTAAATACGACACTGATAGAACATCTTCTACCGCCTACTTTTCGCTTCCTACGATGAGCTGCCACGATTCAAGGAGTTGATGAAGAAGTCTGGAGCCCCTGTTGAGCACGAGGACGAGGCTCACTGGCCTGGCACTTGCAGGTGGTGGCAAGCCAGCGCGCCGACCTCCTACATTTCAAGAAGGATATTGAACTGTCCTGGAAGTAGAATGACTCCAAAGGATAAAGAAGGCCACACCCAGTCGAGGACCTTGGAGCTCCAGGACATGCTCAGGGACGTCTTCGAAGCCTCGGAGGATGAAGTGATCTCCTTCATCAAGAAGACCTACCAGAGTTGCCCCCTCATGCCCTGCAGTCTTCTCACCCTACTGATTCAGGAATCGTCAAGCGCAGAGATTGGGAGACTCGCAGGCTGGCACTCGAAGGTCATCGAGCCCAAGGCACAGGAGGTTAGAGATCAGAACTCCGATGAGCATGAAAAGGCTGTGGAAGCCATTATTAAGGAGATTGAGAAGTTAGTAGAGCAGTGATTTAGTTTTAGTAGTTGGTCATAATTTGTTAATAAGTTTGTTGTATTTCATTTTCTTTTTCGCCAATTTCAACATACTTTTATTTAATTGGAATACTAGTGTAGGCATGGCCCTAGCTGCTAATTGTGGGCAGATGGGTCTAAATATAAAGTATTAAATTTAAATATTTATGTGTTAATATAATCTAAGTACTTTGGAAACTGGAGATATACACTAGCTACAGGGTATGGTAAATTATTGCACGCAGACTCAGACATATAGGAGGGTTAGTGGCTTAACGACAAAGCTTAAGGAAAAGGAACATGCAGATGGTGCAAAGTATGTCGGGGATTGGCATCAAGATAAACAGCATGGTTAAATGAATGATTATTATTATTTTTAATATAATTTATAGCAAATTTAATAATTAAATGCAAGAAAATTCTTATATAAAAATAATTAAGGAGTAGAAACTTGGCCAGATCAAGCAAAGTACGAAGGAAGCTAAGTATCTGGCAAAAAGCATGGCAAAGGTGGGCTGATGGCTAAGTGATTGTCGGAGAGTTTAATATTCACATTTTGTAAATATTTATCATGATATTTTATAAGTTTTAAGATAATAGCATTAACGGACGAGGAGTATACACTTGGAATGATGGTAGAGATTCAAACCCCAAATAGTAGGAATATAATTGTAAATCCAAAAAATATTTATATAATAGTTATAAAAACAAATATTTATAATTATAGATTAAAATCAAGAATTAAATTTTCTCATGCCTGTAATAAAATTACCTTTAATGTTTTACATAATAGATAAAGATAATAAAATATCGAAGATTATTTGAGATTCATCGACTTAAAATAAAAATATGAAACTTGTTTTCATTTTAAATCTATTATATTGACCTACTTTATTAATTTATTATTAAATAGGTTTTGACAAAAAGTGGCAGTATAATTATGTATATTATTTCAACTTTTAGTAATTTCTCATAAGTATTAATCATAAAATTAACGTAAATAAATAATTTAAAGATAAATAAAAGTCATCATCATATATTAATTCTAATAGTAGTGGTAGTGAATCGCATATGGCAATGGAAATTAAAAAATAGAGATCAAAATTTAATTAGAGACCTCTAATATATAATAATCATTATTAATTATTACTAATATATGCATAATAAATAGGGGCCATAATTTATTAAAGATGCCATTAGTATTTTTAGATGTATTTACCTGCCCTAATTATTTTTGGTTCTCATGTTTACATTGTGCCAGAAGTTTTAAATGCATTATTTATTCCTCCAACAACTGAATGAGTAGTAGCTCAATATGTGTTTTTAGAATTTTTCCAAATTTTTTCTTCCATCATTTACATTCAAGATGACAAAGTCGTAGTTTTTATTCCTCGTCGCTTAACATATATAGTAATAATTAATGCTTATTAGTTCTCATATTTTGATAAAGTACAAATAAATGTCAATGATTAAATACTTTTTTAAATGAATTTTAGGTTTTGATTACAATGGGCAGTTGAAGGATAATAAAATGCATGGAAAAGGAGTGTTTAAGTGGGCAGATACTACGAAGGAGAATATAACAATGATAAGAAGGAAGGCTTTGGAATATTCTATTGACCAGATGGCAGGAGTTATGAAGGACGATCACTTAAATATTTCTTTAATTATAACATAAAAGAATGCCTTATTAAGAATGGTTAACTGGAAAATAGGATGGTGAAGGTATCTATGTTACCAACTAAGGAGTAAATTAATAAAATATCAATAGAAAAAATTAAAAAATTAAAAATATTCATGGAGTCAGAAAAAGAGGTGAATGAGCAGAAGGTAGAAGAGTCAGGGGGGGGAGTTTCCTGCACTGGTTTATGATAAAAAAAATTTTAGGGAAGTTTCCTGCACTTTTTTAAATTTTTTTATTTTTATTTTTTTTTAATTAAATTTATCTTTACAACAACTATCAACCAACTTCAGGACCAATTTCATTGTTATAATTATACTTTAATTTATTTAATCAATAGTGAATATCTATATTTAGATTCCAAAAACTTTGACATTCTTCATCTAATATATTTAGGGGAGCTATCTTTTAAATCTTATATTCCATACTTTATTTTCTGGTTAAAATTATTAAAGTAATTAATTATCATCTCGATTTAAATTATTGAGTTAAGCAATCTCCAAGTTCCCGAACTGTTGTTGTCGCGTCTTCATCTATGAATATTTTTCGTAAAATTATTTCCAATTCACCAACAAATGGTCTTGATTTTAAGTAATCAGCTAAATTCTTATGAAAGTTCTATTTTTTCTTGATTAATTTCTTAAAAGTTTTCTTATTCACAAAGACTTTCAAGAATTATTAAAGCAAACGAGTATACATCCCAAAATTATGATCCGTTAGCTATCTAAAGAAGTGAGCTTATATAAGGGTTTGCTGTATTAGGCTTTGAGTTTGATAAATCATTTGAATATATACAATAATTAAGACAACTAGAAATACTTCATAATCTTTGTCAAGTTTTATCAAGATATTTTCTGGTTTTAAATCTCTATGCGTTATTTCATTGTCATGCAATTCTTTTATTGCTTCATAAATTCCAAATAATGTTATTTAAATTTATTTTTCAATATATTTTTCTTTTAGTAACTCCCTAAAATTTGTTTCAAAGTATCTTGATAGAATCACTATTTCATCTTCATCCACTTTAACACCAAGTATTTTATCTTGATATTTTAATTGTAATTTTGTAAAATATAGCTTGTATTTGAACTCATGGTATAATTATTACTTCTCAATAAGTTAGCATTTAAGTTCTGCCAAATTATAACTTTATCTTGTAAAATATTAATGTTATAATTATCGGTCAAGGAGTGAATTATACTCCACATATAATCCTGCATTTTATGCCTCTTATATTATTTATTTAATTTCCTAAAGCTAATTTTCATTTTTTTGCAGTTATAAGAATTTTTATTTATTTCATCCTTTATATCCTTCTCCATAACTTTTATTAAGAAATGGCGTTGTTCTTGTATCTATAATTTCTTGTTTTAATTATTTTTCTTATTACAAGTCTTCATTTAATAATTATTATTTTAAACTGACAAATTAGTCAATTTCTATTTCTCTTTTTTTTAATTCTCCTTCAACTATAAATCATTTCTCTATCTCCTTAATTTATCAACAACTAAATATAAATTAAGTATAAATAAAACTAACTTCTGTATTTATCCCATTGTTTTATAATAATTTTGTTGAGTGAGTTAATAAATCATGATTTATAGTATGTGATATATAATAATTTAATAACTCGTTTAAATATAAATACTCTATAATGAAACCCAGAACTACACTCTAATATAATGATAACGTGGGGCGATATGTCTTGTTGCTGTGCTATGGGACCACTCAACCTTAAGGAGAGTAAAAGCTTATGAATACAATTTAAAATATTGCAAAGATATTAAAGGTTTCAATCAGGTTTGTAAGGAAAGTTTGCTAAGTTAAGGAGAAACCCAAAAACTATGCAATACAAGGAAAACCTTAGTATAAGGGAAAATTATAGGACCATCACATTAACTTCATAATAAGCGAGCAATCATTAGAGAAACAAAAAGGACTATCACTTTAAACTCGATCCATGCTATTTCATAGAAAGTTCCCGTAATCTGTAGCTACACCTTCCACACTTCAATATATTTACAAGAAAAATAAGATAAAGTACAAAATGATGAAAAGCACCTCAACCCCGAGCATGGTAAAACTGCAATCCATTAAGGTGTAGAGATTTGAAAGATTTGGATCACTTTGAAATGGTTAGCCTTGGCAGAAAAATTATTTACATTGATGAGATCATATTTAAGCCATACCAGATTGAGCAGCGCTCATGGGCTAGGCCTCACTAAAATTAATAACTTCTAAAAATAGGTCTAAAACTTAATACTTTCGCTGCTATAGTCGGAATAAGCCAAGAGTTCGGGTTGGAGGGCTACTTCATAAAACTGAAATCTAACAACTCAGCAGATGTCTCAGCTATGATTGAATATCTGCACATAAAGAACCAACAAGCAAGAATAGTAATTTTCTGGGATAATTTAAGAAGTCACCATAACAAGGCGGTACAAGAGAAGATAAAATCCTATAACTGGCAGTGTCTGTTTAATGCGCCATACTCACCAGAGTATCATTGTATAGAAGAGGTGTTTTCTTAAGTAAAGCACTAGTATAGACAAGAAGTGATAGGAAGCAACTTCCAGTTAGGCGAGCTTGCTCATATTTAAATCATTAAAAGGGCAATAGAGAGTATATCAAGATAAGCAATTAAAAGAGTTTTATTAAGGCATATAGAAAAAATGAAAAATTATATAAACTCTTAAAGGTGCTAATAAAACACAGATTATCATTCTTTTTGAGAATTGTTCATTCCATGGAACTTTTTTCTGGCACCCTTTCATGATAAGACTCCTGAGTCATGGTGACGTCCCCAAGTTGCCCATCGAGTGCTTTCTTACCCTGACTTTTGCTTAGATAGTCATTCAACGAAGCAGAGATTTCATGGTTCTATCGTTTTTATTTATGATTGCGAGGCTTAGATTTCAACTTTAGCATGGCAAGGGCTTTCCCCTTTGGCTCTAAATAAATAATCAATTTATATAAGAAACTAACTTGAGTAAAATGGCTCATTTTCTATCTATAAACATCATCCTTTATTATAATTTTTTCTTTCTCTTCCTCAAGAGTGTCACTTAAGTTTCTGGCTCTGTTTGCATGCTTTATTAGCATCGATAGATAGTTAGTATGGAGAGTGCCTAACACCCCATAGAAATATTTTCTGTCAGGAAGGACATGGTAGTAGTTCATATATTTCATTATCATAGGGTCTTCTTGAACCTGCTTGAATAAATTCTAAACAGAAAGTTCTTCATAGTAAGGTACGTTCAGCTACACAACCTCCCCTGATTTTAAAAGCAGTTTTTCGCCTAATAAGAAGTCCTTGATGAACCTTATGGTGACATGGTCATCGTTGGGTAAAAAGTACCCCTCTAAATATATTAAAAAAAGAACCTTACTGTTGTATCTCAAAAATAAATCCAGTCATTTTTGGATCTAAATTTATTTTAGAACTCTCTAACGTCATGGCTATGGATGCCCTAGCTTTCCATTGATCTTTAATTTTAAAATTAACCTATAAAACCTTTAAACGAATTCTTATAACTATTCTGATCTAATGTTTGATTCATGATTTTAATATACGATAGTTTAATGAAATTCAGGCTTGAACGAAACCTATACATGCTGACCAGAATATATTATTGGAATTTATAATATGAACTAAGTTTAATATAAAAGGTCTCCATTTTCAAGAATAATAAAAAATTATTCTTATAATATAATTAATCGAACTAAACCCATGAACCTAAACCCCATCATAGGGTTCACGCCTGTGATTTTAGAAAATGATATAATTTATAAACATTTTACACTATGAGCATTTATTCTTTTAATATTTGAGATATTTACTTACACTCTCATTCTATATTGTCCATCCTAAGTTTTCACTCAAAAAAGTTGCTCATCCTAAGTTTCACTCATTTTATTTATACTTTTTTGTTCGATCAACAATCTCTGGTTGAAACTCATATAGATTATGCAGCTATAATTAGTAGTGAATAAAGAGTAAGTAAAAATGAATTATAATTGCTTTTCTGGATAAATTTCTACTTATCTATAATATATAGCTATCTTGGTTGCCCATAGAATAACTATTATTAAAACTAAGAGATAACTACCAATTAGTCAATTTTGTACTAAAACAAGAAATCTTGTTTCAAAAAATATTTTTTTTAGAATTTAGAAAATATTATAAGTACCTATGACATTGTCATGACATGATCAGCTAATAATTTAACAAAGGCAAAATATTTTTATATTAATATAATGTTTAATAATTCTTGGTTTCATCATATAAATAACTAAGTAATTTTTAATTATATTGTATTTAATGAAATTATGAAAAAATGGTTTGTTGGCATGTGGGCATGTATCAAATTAAAAACCCTTATACCCATTTGAGATTTCTTACCTAAGTTTCTACTAAAAAAAAATGTGACCTCCTAAGTTTTCACTCTTTCAAATATTCAAATCAAAAACAAGATAAAGTAGCTAGAGAGAGAAATAACTACAGATAGAATTATAGATTATTACTTCATGCCAAAGAGAATGAAAGAATAGAAGATCAAGGCTACTTCATAATACTTGTGCAACTACTGTGAGCCACCAACCAAGCTTAAATTCACTGGAAGTGCATCAATCTAATTATCAAAGAGATGCCCATAAGACAGCAAGAAATGCAATAAAACTAAAAGAACGAACATGTCAGCACTGTCACAAGGTTATGGCAAGGGCATTTAATTGTGAGAGACACGAAAATACTTGCAAAAAAAAAACATCAAAAAAAAAGTATAAGACTTCAAGAGAGATGACAGTAGTACTCAGGAATTTCCAATAGGTCCTGCAAAAGCTGAGACAGAGATTTAAGATGGGTATAGGCTTATAACCATCCAATAAAAAGTATACTAAACAACTTAAAAAATAATAAGAGAACCAGTCATATTCCATGGAGACGTCAGAGATTATAAAATGTGGGAACTAATTGCTAAAGACGCTATGCAAAGATACTAAAAACTTTACGAAGTCGTTCTGATGGACCCTGCCTATAGAATAAAACAAGGAGTTCCTTATGAAACAGTCTCTGACGAGGAAATTCTCAAAATGCCTATAGAGTTGGTGCAAGAAAGAGGAATACTCATAATGTGGTTTGTGAACCAAAAGAAAGATGTAGCAAGATAATTTATGAAAATTCACGGCTATGATGAAGTTGAGAAAGGGGAGTGGATTAAACTCACAAAAAATCAGAAATTACACAAAGGATCTGGCATGTGCACAGCTCACAATAACGAGAGCTTTCTTATAGGCAAGAAGGGGTACGTGACAGACATGCTCAAGTACCACGTTACCGATAATGTCATCTTCTCTAAAGTTGGAAAGCACTCCGAAAAGCCTTAGCAAATATATGACTTCATTCAGTAAATGGCCCCAGATAGGCTCAATTTAGAAGTTTTCGCGAGACCTAATAACATAAGAAATAATTTCACTTCTTTTGGTAACCAGCTGGAACAGACAGAGACATGAGCTATGGAAATTATTGAACTAGCAGTTTTAGTATATAATTAATAATTAAAATAATAAGTTAAAATAATTATATATCATGAATGCTTCACATACTGATCTCGTGTTGAACAAGGTTTAAATTGACAGCTTTATATTTTGCAACAAAATAACCCATTAGTTTTAGGAAACTTTTAATATTTTGGGGTTTTATTTTTGTGTCTGAATTGACAAATTCTAAATTCAGCTGGAGTGCGACATTTTTGGCATAAATCACAAATAATTAATTTTTTAGGTCTGGTTGTCAAAGTTGGATCTCTATTTTTTAAGGAGCACCATTTAAAGAATTTTTCATCTGTAACATTAAAATCCTCAATATTGTCAAGTGAGTTGCTAACAATTTTCTTGCTATTTATAATCTGTTGCTGTTTTGTTGATCTTTAAACTTTCTCAATTTTGAACATTATTATGAAGTTTATTATTATGAGAGAAAAGTTAGTAATCTTGGTGATTGTTTGATAATTATTTTATTAAAAAATTAATTATTTTAATTATTATATGCGTTACCTACTTTTAAAAAGTAGGTAACGGACTCAATTAATTATTATAATTTAAAATCAATATTTAAATTTTTTGGATGTAAAAATTCAACAAACAGATAAGAAAAACAATTGTGTTATAATAGAAGTTGTATTTTATAATTTTCAATTAAATTAAAAAGATTAATAACATTTATAATTTAAGATTCACTTCTTGTTCATCCTGTTATAAATATTAATATAATTTATATATAATATTAAAAGTAGCCATTAAATTAAGGATTCCCTGGTTGGAACTATTAGATATTTCAATAATTCTAAATAGAATTTTCTAAGATTCATGATTTGGTATCTAGCCTTCTAAATTATACTATGTAATAATTTTTTATCCACAAATTCGTCATTAAAGTACTATAAAAGAACTTTCTATTATACTTATTAAATAATTAAAATTTTATTTAGATTTTAGCGAAATTGCTTTTGGAATGGAAGGTGTTGAAGAGGTTTAACAATAAAATATTTAAGCTATTGACTCAAGAATGTTTGATGGCAAACTCACCTCTAAATATGATTGGTACACGTTTTTAAAATTTCATTGTAAGTTTATGGTATTTCTTAAAATTCTTTAGAAGGTTATTGCTTACCATAGTATAAAAATACTACGATGAGATTCATTAAAGATTTTTTGCAAGGGTCAAAATTTTTAATTAAATCAAAAAATATAATTAATATAGATGTCCCTCACAATCCAGAACTTAAGATTTAAAATATCTTGGATTAGGTTAAAAATGACAATAATATAATGAGACACTTAAATTATTATTAAGCGAGTATAATTAAAATGGGGAGACAGTTAAAATTAAATCAAAAAAGAGATCAAATAAAATTATGTTCATATCAATATACATATGTTAAGATAAAACAGTCACTAATTTAAAATATGTTTGAGTAGATCCTTATTTAACTTTAATTAATTAATCAACTATCTAAAAATGGAATTTTTGTTTATTTCAACTTTTCTGATTTATTTCTATTTTAGCGCAGTGATCAAGTTGATGTTGTAGCTGATCTCTAAGTTTTTCATAAATTTTTCATAGATATCTTCAGGGTATCTTCAGGATATCTTCCTTGAAAAATAAAAAGTTTAGAGAGTGTGGAGAGTGTGGAGTTTAGCATCTCTAATAACAGTGGAAATAGCATCAATATAACCAATATTCTCAAAATCAAGCATTATTAGGAGTCTGATTGAAATTCCAGAGAATTTCAAAATTTTACATCACTGATTTTTTCATCGTTTTCAACAACATTATCTTCATCATCATCTTCAATATTAGGTCTCACATCTATGAATTTAAGAAAAACAAGATGTTTTAGAAAAAATCTCAGACTCCTAATAATGCTTGATTTTGAGAATATTGGTGATATTGATGCTATTTCCACTGTTATTAGAGATGCTAAACTCCACACTCTCCACAGTTACACTTTTTATTTTTCAAGGAAGATATCCTGAAGATACCCTGAAGATATCTATGAAAAATTTATGAAAAACTTAGAGATCAGCTACAGCATCAACTTGATCACTGCGCTAAAATAGAAATAAATCAGAAAAGTTGAAATAAACAAAAATTCCATTTTTAGATAGTTGATTAATTAATTAAAGTTAAATAAGGATCTACTCAAACATATTTCAAATTAGTGACTGTTTTATCTTAACATATGTATATTGATATGAACATAATTTTATTTGATCTCTTTTTTGATTTAATTTTAACTGTCTCCCCATTTTAATTATACTCGCTTAATATCAAGACTCTCCATAACTTCCAGAAAGAGATTTTTTTCAAAATAATTGGAACTCTAGCCCCAAAATATATTTAAGAAACTGTTTAAGCATAAAACAGGTTGAGAAATCAAAGCTAAATTAATTATTAAAATTAAGATGCAATTGCAATAAGGGATGAAATTTATTAAGCTATATTAGCAAGAACCATTCTTTTCTAGTAATAATTTTTGTATATTTTTAATTAATTTTACAGAGTAAAAAGGTAAAGGGACTGCATTGTTGAAAGTTTAATCTAAGTCTAGAAGGCAAATGACTAAAAAGAGAAAAATTTTGAGCTTTAAACTAATTATAATAAAAATGAAGGCAACAATTTTATGATAGAGTAACAAAATTAAAATAGAGAAAATGTGTCAGGGACCAGTAAACAATTTAAATTTAATATATGAGTTTAGTTATAAATTATTATAATTTAAATTAATTTTAAATTTCATTTTTAATTGCAAGCTTTAACATACTCATCTAGAATTTTAAAATATCTCTTTATAATTGATTATATTTATTGTTTTGTTGCACACTCTATAGAGTCATTAATAATGTCAAAATGTCTTTTTTTCGTAAATTTGAAGTTTAATTTTTACAATAAGTATCGGTACCTCCTTTTTATTAAAGAAAAAACTTCTTCAATGCAATGATATTATGAAAAATAAGGAGCATTAAAAATTATTTTCCAATCATAATTTTCTACTTATCTCTTCACTTCTTTTGATTAATGCAATTTGAGATTATCCATAAATAAATGAACTTCCTGATTTTAATAATAATTGTAGAGGCCGTCAAGGCAATCTTGGAAATCCAGTTTTTTTATTGATTTTAATTATGTGCAATAATATTCTAGTCCATAATCCTCGCTGATGCATACTATTGTAGGAATACATTTGATTTGGAAAATGAATTTATAATTAATAAATTAAAATATTAAAATCGTGGCAGTTAACTTTCTGGAACCTAGACAATATGGTACTTGTTCGATGGAGAATTCAAAATTAGCTGGACTTTACTATTGGCGGTACCCCACTATCGCATTCCTGGAGCGAGATAACTTGACTTTAATTTCTGCATTAAAAACAACTAAACAAATCACCAAAAATTAAAATCGATTTATCTCACTCCTAAGATGCGATAGAGGGATACCGCCAATATCAAAGTCCAGCTGATTTTGAATTCTCTATCGAACAAGTACCATATTGTCTAGGTTTCCAGAAAGTTAACTGCCACGATTTTAATATTTTAATTTATTAATTATAAATTCATTTTCCAAATCAAATGTATTCTTACAATATTGCAGAAACAGTTTATTATTTAATTCCTAATGATTACTGTTCGCAATTTTGATATTTATTTGACCAAGCCTTAAATTTCTAAGAATAAGGTTTGAAGACGATTTCATCAATAAAGATAATTTTCTTTTTTTAATCCTTAATATTAAGAAGTAAACTAAATTGCTTGAATCTTTCTTAATTTATTTTATGTTATTTATGAAATGTAATGTGATATCTTTTCCTAACATTTTTAAACTTTATTCCAGCTTTTTTGTATATCATTCTTAGTTAATTTGGACTTAACAAATGATTAGGGTATAATTTATTAATATAGAGTGACTTTGCTTAAATTGATAGATGCTACTGATCTTAGAGGAATTGTTAAGAAGTTATAAATTATAATTAATTATCAGGCAATTATTGTTTCCTAGTCGTTCTACAAGCACTACTATGAACTTGACCATTAATTTTATAAATACAGATGTCTCTAATTATATTTTAGAAAGTTTAATAATTTTAGAAATATTCGTATAAGATTCAAAAATCTGAGATTATTCAGTCGGTTCTTTATTATGAAACCTAAGTAAAAGTATTGCATTAGTGATACATAATGGGATTTCCATACTTTTCATATTTAAATATTTAAAATTATTAAATTATGTCAAATATAAATTTTAATCACAATCTAAAAGAGGGATTGCTTTACTATAGTGATTCCAAATATTATTTCCATCTGTTAGTGTAATTCTGATTAAATTTATCTTGTTCTTTTCATGCCTTTATAATGTTATACTATACAATAATTTTTTGAGCAACTTCAATGATGAATAATATGCTCTTAATATTTAATGGGTCATAAAAATATTAAATTTGCTAAATTATGTAAAAATTTGTTAAATTTAACATATATAAAAAACAGTGCAGGAAACTTCCCCCCCCCCAAGAGTCAGATGGAATTAATGAAAAATAGAAATACCTATAAAATTATCAAATTAATTACTTAATATTTTATGTTGCTGTTTATTCAAATACCATTTATTTTAAAGAATATATATTTATATGAATAAAATTGAATCTGGTATTTTAATTACTATCAAGTTAAGTAAAATTCGAAATTCACTATTTGTTATCAGAATAAATCAATGATACTTAGACTATATCTATCCAATCATATAGTTAAAATAATAATATCTTATTTCTATCTAAAAATGGACTAAACTGATCCCACTTTGAATCAAGTTGATAATTACCCATAGCTATCACAACATGATATAATTCAGAATTTCAATGAATAAAATGCTAATAATGCTACTACTGATGTAAATAAAATAATAAATCTTATCGAATCACTGTCAAGTGTGGAAAACCTACAAGACATTTTTACTTTAATAATGCAATTTTTATATTTTATCATCATGAAGATATCGGAGTAGTGGTGTAGCATGATTTGAACAATTAAGTAGAACACCAATCACAAACTAGAGGTAGTAGCAGTAATGAGAAAAATACCAATCAAGGATTGTAGCTAAATCAACAGTTTAGCGGGAAACGCACTTTCAAGGAAGTAGATAATCAGGCAAAAAATAATAATTTCAACTTTTATTTTATAATCGTAGGAATACATTAGAATATGTGAGATATTGAAGAAATAAATCTAGTAAGTGCCAGTTAATTTTTATAAATTCAAGCTATATTGGTTTTATCAAATACAGAATTAATAATAAGTTGGACTTTACTATTATTGGTTAGAAATAACTTCAAAATTAATTTAACGACTCTAAATTCCATAAATTATCCTCCAAATAAAGTTAAGGTATTACACTCACTCAATAAGATAAAATAGAACTAACAATAATATGCCCAGAATCCAGTTAATTTTGATTTCTCTATCGAATAAGCCAGAGATTATATAAATTGACCAAAATAACTGGCACTTATTTGATTTATTATTTCATTATAATCTCTCATACTCGAATGTATTCCTACAATTATAATGATGATAGTCAAGAAAATTAGTTGAATAATGGTGAAAATAATAAAATTTTATCAACTGACTAAAATTAAGATACTTCTAATTAGGAGTTACAACAGGATATATTAATTAATATGTAGCAAATATTTATATGAGAATTAAGTGTAAATAGACACATCAATTCAAAAGGTAGAGACCCCCAAAACCCCATAGCTCCAGCCCTAGAAAATAAACTATTCACTTAAGAAATTCCCTCAGATAAAATACCATTAGGTTTCAAACTTAAATTTGCAGATTATCACATGCTAAGAGTGATAGAAATTGAATTGGCTTAGAAGATAAAGGATGATAGTCTGGAATATACTAGGGATTTGGCTATAGATAGTGGGAAATACAATGGCTATTATAAGTAATTTGTACCTTAAGGAGTTGGTGTTTTCAGAAACGCTGCCAAGTGTGTGTATTTAAGATAATTTAAAACGAATATTTATTTTTTTATAAGTATCTGAGAGAATTCAAGAATGGAAAATTTATTGGAATTGGCAAGATGACTTAAAGTGGAAGTTTAATTAAATTAATTTTTGATTCTAAACAAATTTAATATATGGAAGTAAAACAGTATATATTGGAGAATTCTTAGATGGCAAACAAAATGGGAAAGGTATAGAAATACTAATTGTTGGCACAAGGTGTGAAGGAACATTCAATAAAGGAGAGAAATAGGCAAGTTCAAGGTCATTTCTAAGTTAGGTATCGAAACTGAGCAGGAATTTGAGACAAGTACTGATAAAGAGGAAGAATAGAAAGAAACTAAAGAAGCTGTAGCAATCGGTGGCTACGATGAGAGTTAAATAGAGTAAAGAGTGGAAAATTACAAAATATTTGTTAATATACAAAATTATAACTTTTAAAATAACGAAGAGAATCAAATTTATTTTAGGTATTATGAAAGCAAAAATAGGTAATAATATATTTTTCAAATTAAATTTTGAACAAAATTAAATTCATAGGATTGTATTTGATGAATACTGCATTCAGTAGCTAATTTTAATAGTATATTAAAGTTAATTTGAATAAATATATTGGATATATTCTCAGTAAAATTTTGATAAATAGTTATTTAAAAACATTATAATTATGTCACAAATTAAGCTTGTTAAAAAAGTTTCTATTTCAGAATTATCTTTTAGATAATTTTAATTTTCAATATAACTTTAGAGACATTAACTTTTTTATATCAAATTTGTAAATTATACAATGAATAACAGTCTCTTAATTAATTTAAAAATTATTATTTTAGGAAATAAAATATTCTGGAGCAATAGTAATAAAATTTAAATCTGACTGTTGTCACTTATCAAGACCCAGGTCTTATGGGTTTACTTGAGGATCCAGTTTATAAGCGATAGTTTCAAAAAATATTGATTCTCTATAAAATTATCATTTATACTGTAATTTTTATATTTAAAAATCAGTTAGATAATTTTCGATTAATTTAGTGATTAATAAGAAAGAATGTATCATATTAATTAATTATTTAAAAAATTGCTTTAATATATGGGAAATTTATGTGGTGCTCCCAGCTAACCTCTGGTTGACAATAGAGACCATTAATCAGCTAAAAACTCAGTTAAACACGGAAATAAGCCTATGATTATTTCAAGCTACACCAAATAAAATATTTTTCTTTTTATTATTTAGAAATAGGATGATACTTATAACAAGAATGGCGATTGCAATAATAATATTTAACTGAATGCTTCCACTGATTCCGCTCACATTAAAGACTAACATGTGGAAGATATTTTACGATAATAATTAACAATTTTACATTCTATAAATATTACAGACACAGCAAGTACTACTAAAGGTGGCAGCAATGGCTTAGTCTCTGGCTTCCTCTAGCAAGTAAAAACAAGACAAGCAGTAGAAGCGGACAAAAACTTGAACAAATCACAGAAAATAGACTATCTGATTGCACATGAAGAGGCCTACTTTAAGGTCGAGGAGGAATTGGACAATCTGATTATTGGTGAAAATTTGGAAAATGTGTATCTTGAGAATTCAAATGGTGTTGGATCTGTTTACAAATTGTGAATTAAATTTATGTTTACCTGTCATTTATTATACAGAGGGTATGTTAAATCAGATGGAGTTACGTTTGAAGGTCCAGGCAGCTTCAGATTTTCAACTGCAGAGAAGAAATTGGCTTGTTTCCATGGTAGATGGGTTGATGGAAAAATTAATCAATATGGTAAGGCATATTTCAAAAAGGGGCATATCTAAGACATTAAAAATTTTATTTAAAAATGAATTGATTTAATTTGAATTTGTATATAAAACCTTAAAAATGGTTTATATGAGGGTGAATTCTAAAATGGATTAAGACATGGCTTCGGTCATCAAACCAATATTTCATTTGATATAAAAATTAATTTATTTTAATTTACTTAAAATTAAAATATTGATGGTTCTGTCTACGAAGGTCACTACGTTTAAGACCAGAAGCACAGACAAGGCAAGAAAGTTTTTCCAGATTGCGCCGTTTATGAAGGTAGCTACAGAGACAATACAAAAAGCATGAAGAGGGCAAGTTGAGCTTAGCATTCTTTTATTTTCAATTTATAATTGTAACCTTAAATGCTTATGTTATATTCAATAGATTGCTAAATAAAGAATAATTTATAAGCAGATGGATCAAACTATGAGGGAGAATTCTAGAATAACTTAATTCAGGGATACGGTAATACGAGGGAACCTGGCTTGCCAATAAGATGCATGGCAAGGGTAGATTCACCTGGTAAGACAGCAGAGTCTAAGAAGGAGACTACTTGAATGACAAGAAACATGGCCAAGATGTCTTAAATTGATTATAATTAGTACGATATAATATTACTATATCACAGTCTTCAATTGGTCAGATGGCAGAAAGTACGATGGAGAGTGGAAAGATGGAAATTAAGATGGGGGGGCATGTTCTATAGCAAAGATGGACAGGTCAAGAGGGGTCTTTGGAATAAGGGCCAAAGAGAAAATTGGTTGTGAGGAGGACTATGAAAATTATACTAAATTATAAAAGATTTCTTATAGACGACTTATATTACATTGATAATTTATTCAGAATTGGACTAAATATTATCATCAGCTTACAAAAAGATATTTTAGGGGACATAATAAGAGCATATTTTTTTCATTTAATTTAAAATTTAAAACATATTTTCAATCACCAAAATATATTTTTTATTTATTTATTGATTTTAAGAATTCTGCTAACTTTTAAAACGTAAGCATTGTTTGATTATAGAATTATAGTATGTCATGTAATTTAATATGTTTAATACCAATTAAATAACTGCAAAATTATTTAAAAATGAGCATGGATTCAACTTTAACAACAAATATTAAAAGAGACTCAAATAATTAAAATCTTAGTGTACTAAAAAATAACCAAAATACACATAAATCTAGAGGAGGAGTCTATCAATCTATTGACATGGTAAGATCTTTTAAAAAGGCTTTTTTTTGGCAATTTTTCTCTTTAAATTATCATATTATATACTTTTTTATAGAATCAGGTGAAAAACAGGCGGAAATCTTCATATTTCTCCAACTGATTACTCCTCCCCCCATTAAGGTATTTATAACAATTTATCTCAAAATCTAGATGAATTTAAAAATATATATTTGCCTGATTTAGATGAAAAGACTTTTCATTTGAGAAAGACTGGAAGTTAAATTCTAAAAATAGATATAGCTATAATTTCCCACAAGGCACTCTATAAATAGCCAAATAAAACTAAAAAAAACAAAGTCAATTTAATGAATAAAAGTGTGGATATTTCATCTCAATAATAAAAATATTAATCATTGGAGAGCAATAATAACTCAAGTGATTATATTATTAGTCATAGCAACTCGAAATCAATTGGTATTAAAGAAATATACAAAGCTTATAAAACCAATCAATAAGAATAGATTAAGAATAATAATTATATCAATATTAACAGTAGAATAACAAACTATAAATATAATTACCATTATGTTGAACTAATTATTTATATAATTTATTAGTATATTTAGAAGATATTTAAAATTAGCCAAAAATATTATTAAATTTATTTTGAGATGAGTCCGACTATCACCAAAAACCTGACATAAAGTAAGATAAAAAAAGTATTTTTCATTTTTTCATAGACGATGAAAAATCAGTATATGATTCAAGAGTGCTTCAAGTGCGATAGCAGAATAAAGAGCCTTCAAAATACTTTATGACTTAGATTAATGATTAACACCCCAGCCCCTTACAAAAATGTTATTTTTTGCAATTAATTTGAAAATGATATATGTATATATCTATATGATTCTCAAAATATAAAAATATATTTATTATTTTACAAAACTACACTTAATTAATCTAAATTGGCAGGAAATGCAAAATTTTCAGGAACTAACGTGGAAACTAGCATTGGAGATTTGAATGAATATCTTAGCAACTTAAAGAATTTTAATAAAAAATAGCTATAAAAACTGGATCTTAAGACTCAATCAGAATAAATACATAGTCTAATATTGCTGGTCCATAAATTATTAATTACAATAATTACAAGATAAAATTTTAAATTATTTATAATTTTAAGGTTTATGGAGTATACACTGAGCTGAATTCTGCAATTGATGCTTCTAAACTTGAAAGATTAAATTAAATACAGTAAAAATAACCATTATTTATAATAATTTTAATATAGAAGCAAATATTATAGCCATATGAAAACTCAGAGCAAGAACAGCAATCACCCTGCAGTTTTGAAAACTATAGATTAGAAATAGAGTACATAAAAACATAAAAGTTATTAATCAAAAATTGAACAAGATAATATGACATTAAATAAAAAGGAGGATTTAAAGTAGAAAGAAAAGTTGAGAGTAAGCTAAGCAGAGGTTTAGAAATTTATGAACAATATGCAATTTGAAGTCTAAAATCAAAAAATGGTAAGTAATAAATTAATTCTTTATTAATTTGTTTAAATTTATGTTTTAGACCCAATTTCGATGCCCATCACTTAATAATAGAAGCAGCTATATCTAAAATTCTCCCCAGCAATCTCCTTAATAATCTGCCAAAGTTTAAGGCGCAACTTTTCTAACAGGTAAATAATTTAAGCTGTTTTATCTTTGAATTAGATTTCGTGTAAAACTCTCCAATAAATTATAGAAACTCATGAAATATTAGCAAATTTTCCTTTATTCCAACTTTTTAAAGTTAATTACAAGATAAAAGTTGGTCTTATTAGTCAGAAAATATAGAAATTTCTTTCCAATTCAAAACAGTATCCTAAAATCAAAAAAGTAACTTAATTATTAACCTTGTATAAGTCAGGTAGTAGAATCTTTGAAAATTAATAGAAAATCAAATTTAAAATCAAATAATGATGAGTAGAACTCTCAAAGTAGTCTTTTGAGGATGTTAGAACCAGATTTAGAAGGTGAATATGAGCAGGCTATTTCCCCAAATTAAACTTAAAAGTAGCTGCTTTACCGATTTAAATAATAAGAAGACCAAAGAAAATAAGACTTTAAGTTTAAAATTATGGCAAACTTCTAAAATTAATATATTGATGAGAGTAGTTTCCTTGTAGCTCTCTTGAAACAATAAACTAAAGTAAAAATTAAATCAAAAGTAGCGAGCAAAAAGTAAGGAGGAAAAAGAGCACTGTTTTTAATAGATATTTGAATAATACAGTTAATAATTATGGCAACTCTAAATTTTTAGATGGGCTGGTGTAGATATAAAGAGGGAATTAGATCTAAGTAATAAACTCAAAGTTTTTAATGAACCTAAATTTCGTAAATTTATCATGGTTTCAATGAAAATAATTTTAGTAGATGGAACTTAAGACATTTAAACGGAGTTTATGAGAAATTGTAAGAATAATATGGCAGTGCCGATGCCATAAATTGTAACAAACATCTAAGATGGGAAATTTATCTTGATAGATTAAAACCTTAATAAAGATTAAGTTAGAGCTTTATCGGATAGTCTTAATAATCGATAAGAAAATTTCAATATGCTATGTTTATCGAACAATTTAATGACAGATGAAAACTTTTGCACACTTTTATGTAGCTTGCCAAGTGAAAACAATTTAAAAAGCTTAATCTATTCTAATACTAACATATTAAGCATCAAATCAGCCAAAATTATTGTAGAAAATCATATTTAAGTTTCTTAGACTAAAATATTAGAATCTCTGAGAGTAATCAATTGCGATGTGTAGCAAAAAGCGATTAACCAAATACTTGAAAGTATAGCTTTTGATACAGTGTTTTTAAAACATTTGAAATTGTCAAGATGCAACTTATCTGATCAGTCAGCTGATTATATAGAATAATTAATTTCACAAAATTCTCCATATCTTGTGTAATTAGATATTTCATGGAATAAATTTGGAACGAAAGGCATGAGAAATATCATAATGAGTTTAAGTGAAAATGGCTACTTACAAGATGTAAATTTTTCATGGAATGAAATTAGTAATGACATTAGTTTGCAGGCTCTGAGATAATTTATCCAACTGAATAGAAACTTGACTCATTTAGACCTTTCCAAAATGTTAAAAAATTCTCGAAATGATAACCCTCAAATTAATGAATTTTAAAATTTTCTATAATAATTATAAGTCGTTGGATTTTAAAAACTGTTAAGAAATCTTTGTCGTTCTAAGCTTTACACATGAACTATAAAACCATGCTTAAAGAGGATTAATCTCTTAAGACATATATAAATACAGCCTACCTGTTTCAATAACGATAAAACAAATTCGCTTCCAAAGCCTAATACTCACATCATTTTTTCCCCACTACTTTATATTTATTTATGAGTATAGTAATTTCTTCAAAGCATATTTAAGGACGATTGGAAAACAGCCTATAAGTTCAATGTTGAGAGACATCAAATAGATAAAGACATGCAATTTTTTTCAAATGTCAAACTTGTTAAAACAAAGATGAAGTCCCTAAGCAAGAAAAATGGGTGCTACAAAGAATTTTAGGACATTCTGAAATCATAAATTCAGAATAATGGAAAATTGGAGATGATTGTTTCATATGTGGAAGATGGAAATATACCCTTTTTATAATAAAAAGTAGTTTTATTCATATTTAAAATCATTCTTTTCTTAATATTCATGCTAAAAATACATAAACAGCTAGAAAACTCCCTGAATAGTTATCAAGATCTTTTATGAGATAAAGTATGTCAGGTATAATGCAGGATTAATTTTACATAAGTGGTAGCTATGAAAGTTTTATGAAAAAACACAAAAACGTAATGATAAGAATGAAAGATTTTCCAAAATTTATTGATAATAAAAACTATAGAAAATGAGAGAAGAACAACAAGCTTAATCAAAAACTTAAAAGTGAGCATTGGTAAAAACCTATTCTAAGGCCTCTCTAATGTGTCAAACTCAGTCTAAAGCAATAAATATCAAAATCTTTGGAAAACAATTTATTAATGAAAAATCATAATAAATGAGCCATAGATTATTACAAATAATTTCAGTGTCGAAGATTATAATGAAAACCTATTTATTTATGCTGATTATGTAAAGCCTAGTTTGCAAGTTGAAAACTTTAAAATTATTGATAATGAGGGGTAGATAAATTCTGAAGTCAAATATTTCCTGAGTGAAGTAAGAATGAATGAAAGAAATCAATTATTTTATATATGAGCCAAAGCAGAATTAAGAGGTGGTTGAATTTATTTAGAAAAACGCCAATTTTTTTGAAGATTGGAAAGTAGATACAGAAGATATTTTAGTGTTTCTCTTTTTTTAGACTTATCAAACGATGTTTGTAGAAGACTTTAAATATTGGAAACTTGCAAGATTTATTAAAGACTCAGACGAAATAAAAGCATGTGAAAAATTAATAAAAAAGTATATTGTTTAACTTAAAGACGTTTTTAATTTATTTCTTGTTCAAACTTTCCAAATATAAACTGGATAGATTTCTCGCAATTTATAAAGCAAGCAAATATCATAGATGCAAATACACCTCTCTCTGTGATTGATCGACAATTTATAGATACAAATGTAGAACTAGAATAAATCTCAGAGAATCCTGACAGAGCTCTTTGTAGGTACGAATTTTTTGAAGTCTTGGTTAGAATAGCAGGCTAAAAATCTAAAGAGTAAATGATTACTATGACATATAGTGAAGCTCTTTAAAAGCTTTTGAATGAGATTATTCTTAATCATCAATTTAAATTGCCTTGGCAATCTTTTAGAGATAAAAATCTCTGGACAAATGATGTTAATTTGATTTTTGACTAGAATATGTACGCTTTGTAGAAATTTACAAGAGTTATTTTTCCTATAAACTAAAATGGATGTCATTCAACGATGCTATTGATCTAGTTACTAAGATGAGTAAAATGACAGTTGCCAATGAAATGAATTACAAGGGAGTCAATCCCTATTTTAAATTAAGTTTTGTAGAGTTTATTGAGTTTATAGGAAGGTTTGGGGAAGAAAAGTAAAGGAATATTAATATAACTATAGATGTGATTTTTATTTTTCTTAAGTTTATAAGTAAGAAGACTGGGCATTGTATGAAAAAGTTGAAAAATTCTTGATTTTATTATTCCACTTGCTGGCTTAGATAGTAACGAGCTTTTGCGTTATGAGATAAAAAGGTAAACTAAACTTGCAAGCGGTCTCTCTGAATCTCAACTTAAATTACCTTTATAAAGCCAAAACCCCAAAACTCTTTCACAAAATCATAATTCAAGAAATTCTATAAATGAAGAAGACAGTTGCAGTGAAGGCGATGAAGATGATAAGATAATTAATTAGTATATTTAAGAAAAGAGGCAAAAATAGTACAGTAGCAATACTGATTTACAAAATAAATCAAATTTTGTCTATCCTGAAGAAGACGATGATTTACCAGAGATATCTCACAGAAATATATAATTAAATTGATTAGAATATGAATTTGTACGAACTTTAATAATTTTGAATAATGAAATTTCTAATGTTTATAGTATGAGTGAAAATAAATATTTAATTTAATCTGGAATCAGTTTTTTGCTATGTTGATATTCACTTATTCTGAGTATGATTTATAAAAGGGATATAAATTATTATTTATATAATTAACTTTCACGTTCTAAATTGTAGAAATAATTTTTTCCTTCAATTTCTATTAAATTTATTTTTAGATTATTAACTATTTTTCGAGGAAGAGTTCGATATATGATCAAAATTATTATATATTTTACAAAATATCATTTAATTTTAAGAAAGTCGTTTTAATTGGTAAATTAGTAATATAGTTTTCCAAAATTTTTTTATAAATACTAATAATTCTAAATCAAAAATATGGCAAAGCAGTTGGTTTAATTCATTTTTCTAATTATTTGCTAATAATAATAATATTGTAGAAATACATTTGAATTTGGAAAATTAAATATAATTAAATTAATAATAAATCAAAATCGTGGCAGTTAAAGTTGGCCAATTTGAACGATCTAGGGCTCATTCGATAGAGAATTCAAAATTAGCTGGACTTTACTATTGGCGGTACTATTTTATCGCATCCCACAGCGAGATAACTTCACTTTAATTAAACTTATCTAAATTCATTAAATTATGCCCTCACATTAAAGTAAAGTTATCTCGCTGTGGGGATGCGATAAAATAGTACCGCCAATAGTAAAGTCCAGCTAATTTTGAATTCCCTATCGAATGAGCCCTAGATCATTAAATTGGCCAACTTCAACTGCCACGATTTTGATTTATTATTAATTTAATTATATTTAATTTTCCAAATTCAAATGTATTTCTACAATATAGCTTCATAAATTGAAGTGTTATTATAGATATAAAATAGCATGTATTATTGAATTAATTATAGATGAATATATATATATATATATATAGTGATATATCCTATATATATAAGGGTCAAGCCCTTTTCTTATTTGTTTAAAGTCAATTTTCAATGTTTCATGACTTTGAAATATTCAGTGAATTCAACTCCTCTTATTGCATATGTTCTCCAGGTGTCTCTCTTTCTGTCAACATCAATTTACTTGATCTTGCCTTTTCTGAGGTCTATGTTTTCCATAATTTTCTTTCTTTATCTCCTATGAAATTCCCGGTAGAACATTGTTTGTTTCTCTTTTCTAAGTTCTTAAGTTAAGATAATATCACTTTGAGTCATTTTATACTTGACTCTTATCCAAGTAGAGTAAAGAGAAAGTAAATTATCTTCATCTTTCATAACGAGAACTTTTATGTTTGTTCTTTCTTTATGTTGGTTTAGAGTTTGGATAAGTTTATCTATGCTCCTTAATCTCTGCTTTAGTTCTAAAGTATTATATTGCTAGTTTATGATGTTCAGTTAAATCTCTACGGCACAGACTTTGTCTTTTATGAAGTTTATTCGTTTTATATGGTTGTTGATTATGTTTTTACCAAGGGATTCATTCTTGAAGATAAATTGTGGCCGGACTATTGCCTAGGTGATTTAATTAATTCATCCTTTTTAATTTAAATTATTTGAAAATCAGCTGTGGCTTCAAAATAGAGCCGCTTTGCTATAGGTTTGAACTCAATTAACTATGATTTCGTGGAGTTAATCTTATTCTATTGATACAATAGGTTGTTGTCATTTCCATTTACATCTGAGAGGATTCTTTCTTCAATTACGTGATGTATACTGTTTTACAAGTTATCGGTGGAATGCTTAAGCAACTGCTAAACATGATTGTTACTCTTATAAAATTGACCATTATTATTGGTATAGATTCCGTTTTGTTAATGTTGAGACTAAATTTGCTAAGTGTTAATTGGTGTAAAGCCATTTGTCTTAGTGAATGGTTTTTAAATATTTTTTTATCATCATTGGGATAACTCCTTGACCATTATACGATTGCCTTTTTTTACTTCCTTAGCGTTTTCTTACTATTGAGAAGCCTAATTTTATTGTAAAAAATGCTAATTTTAAGCAATTAAGGGTTGTGACTTTAGTTATTTATGAAATTAAGTTTATGTTTATAAGAAGTTAGTACTACCATTACCAATGACTTGAAGATAACTATTAATTTTATTATAAAGGGCATTTCATGTTATTAATAAAGTTAATAGCTACTAAAAATTAGCAATCAATTACTATGGTTTCTAATGTTATACATATTCATTTATTCCATTTTTTAAATTTATATGGGATTCATGATTGATTTTAACCATCGTTATCTGATCCTCTTTTGAAAATATGGCTTAATCATAAGTTGTCTTATATATTAAGTTAAATTAAAATAATATATATCCTAAAATGTGATCAAACGATTGATTGTTTTATGTGTCATTCAAACCCTTGATATTCCTTCGGTTCCTTAAACTAGGCGTTTAATTGCTTTTCTACCTACTAATATGTCTGTCATTTGGATCAAATTTACTAAATCCATTAGTCTTGGATAATTGTGATTTTTAAGTGGCGAATTTCTCATCGTTCAATTTATTTACTATCTTAGTCTTGCTGTTCTTAGTAGAGTAAGGTTGTAATTTATTTGAAGCCTTAATACTTTGGTATTCAGAGTTTATCTCTCCATTTATCGCATTCTAATTATTTTGACTTATTGTTTGGCCTCTTGCGAATGATAGCTACTACATCTATGGTTGTACCACTTTTGTAGCAGCTGTTGATACTATAAAAGGCTTAGGTTTGTTTTTCATCGACTCTTTGCGCTTTTTACGTCAATGACAACCAATTTAAATCTCCCATATTTCTCAGGATGCATCCATCATCTTTTGATAATCTATCATTTAGTTGTCATCTTCACATGGAAATATTAGCTCATAGTTTCAAATAATATGCCATTAAGTTCATACTAATCTCTTACAAGTTAGAAATATTTCTTAAGCTTCTCCTTGATTTCTCCTTGTGGTTTCTGCTATTTACCTGTTAGCATTCTTCGTTCCATTTCTTCCTGCATTTACTATTTATAGAATTACTTCCTCTTGCTTGACAGACCTAGAAGTCTTATCGTATCTCTTATTAGTTCTGATTTAATTTTATAGACAAGTGGGGAATCTGTTGAGAAACTTGGTGAATGATTTACTTCCAATAGAATCGGTCTGCATTTGTTTAAATTCATAAATGCTTTTAAATTTGTAATATACCTTTTTATTTTCCCAGAGAGTCCCAACATCCTCACATGATCAAGTAAAATATTATATCTCATTGTATATTTGAGACTTCTCTTGTGTCCTACAGAATAATTTTTTCTTTAAATGTATCCTCCCTTATAATTTATAATTTATTTTTGGATAAATACCATAAACTAACACATAGATACAATATATTTAATTATTAAATTAGAAAGTTATAAGGATAGGGTTCCACAGGGGCCCGAGGCTGGAGACTTTCTAATAGAGCTTTCTACTACACTAAGGCCTGCTGAGGGTAGGTAGGGGGTTGCTGGGTTCACCGCATGAGGGCCAGTCGGCGGGGTTCAATCTGTGTGATCCTAGACTCCTCGAGTTGTCTGCACGCTAAGGATTTCCCTGCATAGATGAGTTACCTGGCTTGAGTTCAGTTTCCTAGGTAATAGGGAGCTGGATGAAGGTGGTGCTTATCAAAAGTGAGACGATGAGAACCATAGAAGCTAACGATAATGATTTTTCTCCCACACCAGGTTGGGTTAATGAGGCTATCACAGCGAAAGGACAGAGACTACTATCTCAGCAGTGGTGGAACCTGGTAAGCGTTTTCTCCAGACTCCCCTTTAATTGTTTACAGGAAGCAGATCTCTGCGAGCTCTGCGGGGGATCCTAGTTCGCTAGGCTCTTATCTTGTATGCATCTCGGTTCAGGGAGATGTGGAATGGGGGCGAGGTGGTTTTTTGGAGTTTTTCTAGTTCACGACTTGCCACGTCAACTCACTTCAGATACGTCTACGTCACGACTAAAATTGATGGTTTAATTTTAGTATTAAACAATGAATTGATAAATATTTAATTTTGAGTGTAACTCATTAATCATCATCATCAACACATAGATACAATAATTAATAAATTAACTTCAGCCCATCCATGAGATAAGGTTTGTTAATGCATTTTTGGACTACGCAGTACTCTGTTAATTCAATATCATTTATGTTTGTAGTCAGGTAGATGCCTTTGCCTTAGCATGATGCCTCAAACAATAATATATCTCTCATACTTTAAATTTTATAGAATAATATTATTACAGAGTTACTTGAAATATAATTTAATAAAACTAGTGTAACAATAATAATGAATTCGCATCTGCAGACTATCAATATCACAAGAAACACCTAAGTAACTTCAAGTAATAACACTATAATGAATACACTATCCATAAATAATAATCCAAGAAACAGGCAATTACAGCATAATAGCATATCCACCACACCTACAACACAAAAGTCATCACAGATACTAAATAAAAATGGAGTTAATAATTTTAGCAATAATGATAGAATGAGTCATGAGATCAATATAACAATAGAAATAACAAGCAATAAAATAATATTGATAAAGTATAATTGAAATGTGGAATTTTGAAAATAAAAATATAACAGTATGTGAATTAATTATAACTGCCACTAATTTACTATGTTCTTAATCGTAATTTGATTTAGTACACTTTTAATATTAAAGATATCTTTTAATTATTAATTATAACCAAATTATACATTGTACATTGTACAGTTTTAGAATTTTAGTTTTTTTTATATTAAGGCGTACTAAATCATTGTACATTGTACAGTTTTAAAAATATTTTTTTTTTAAAAATCAGATTGTACAGAATGAAAAGTGATTAATAATTATTAGGAACTTTAATTATAATAAATTCTGATATCCTTCAGATTGCTAGTCATTCTATTTGTTCTCCTTGATCTTCGTTCACATTCTGTTGACTTTGCTTAATCTCATGTCCCATCATGTGCGTGTTTTCTATGATTGTCTCCTCGTCCATCAGCAACTCGGCGTCCCCGTCCTCAACTAATCGCTGTTTAAAGTAGAGCGCCAGCTCAACCTCGTTAAAAGGGAACTTCTCATCCTGTCTGATCATCTTCTCTGAAAACTCCACTTTTAGCATTCTCGTCTCAAATGACTTTTTGTCTAGTGGACTCATTTAGTCAAACGGCAAGTGATTGGAGATAGCTATTACTTGACACTTTTGAAACCTTATCACAGGATTTTGGAATTTAAGGTTGACAGGGTGCCCCTCGCCATCAAAGAATGTAATGAGATCATCAATCTTTTCTCTGTTTTAAAAAAATGTCTCTCTTTATTTCATCCATGATCACAATTTGCGGTTCTGAGTGTGGCTTGCTGGAATCGATGCAGAACTATCTATTCAGTATTTTGAAGTCCTCCGTGATAAAGATCTTTCTCAGGAATTTTGCTATTGTAGTCTTTCCTGTGTTTGGCTTCCCAGATAACCAGACAACATTTACCTTATCTGGACATTTTCTAAAAATTACTCTGTAGAGCTTATCCGCAGCATCAAAGTACAGCATTTCTTCTAGTTTTTTAGTATTGAGATGATTTAAGTGAGGAGACTTGGTGTCAGAGCGTTCTAGAAAGGCAATGAGAGATTAGAACTTTGTTAATGATGGCTCTGGTTTAGAGAGGATCTTCTATTCGTAACCTTGAATTATTACCAGCTTTTTGTGATTTTTCACTATCTGATCGCAAACTTCATCGTCATCTTAATACATTCTGTACATATCCTGGACCCCGCTTATCTTTTTGGCTCTAGTAAGCTGTTTAAATGTCTAGGTAATTCTACTCTATGATTCTGATGATACATTAGACGAGGACCCTCTGCTTCCCTGTTTCACCGATTAAACTTTTGCGAATGCTATGAATTCCTAGAAATGGCTTGAATCACCACAGTGAAGTATTAGCTTATCATTGTTTGCATTGCATAGAGTCTCCTTAGCTTAACTTTGCCCAATAGCTAGAAGACAAATTAGAGACTGGTCAATTTCTTATACCCGAGGTAATCTGTACCGCTAAAGTAGTTCTTGCAGAGTCTAAGACCATCTTGCTTTAACTGTATCAATAAGTACTATCTTCTCAACTCCTCTATAGTACTGTGGAAGATGAGTGAATGGTCAAACCTCGGAGTTAATCGTACATCTCTCTTTATTCGCCTGTGTGAATCTGTTTCTCGTCTTCAGCTTTGATCTCAAATACAAATGTGTGGCGCTCGTTGATTTTCATTTCATTCTAATGATTAAGTAGTCTTTCCATCCTGCAAATATCTTATTCTTATTGATATCAGAACTTCTCTCTTTAAAACCTCCCTGTGCCATCCATTTAAATACTTAAAGCATTTATTATAATTAAAGTTCCTAATAATTATTAATCACTTTTCATTCTGTACAATCTGATTAAAAAAAAAACTATTTTTAAAACTGTACAATGTACAATGTATAATTTGGTCATAATTAATAATTAAAAGATATCTTTAATATTAAAAGTGTACTAAATCAAATTACGATTAAGAACATAGTAAATTAGTGGCAGTTATAATTAATTACACATGCTGTTAAATTTTTATTTTCAAAATTCCACATTTCAATTATACTTTATCAATAGCAAGAATAGGTAAACATATTTACAAGATGAAGAAGAAGATGTTAATGAGAGAGATCTTAATATTGAAAATAATTAATATTACATTAATTAATATTATTCAGTGTTAATATTAAAATTGAGCAATAAGATTAAAAATTAGAATGAGTTGAATAAAGATAGTGAAGAAGAGGATGAAGAGGAAGAAGATTATGGTGATGAGCAAGTTGATGATATTAGTGAGTTAGAATATGATGATAATAATGAACTATCTCATTTACATTCCAATTTACATCCTTCAAATTAGCATTCCCACACAGCCATCACAGCGATAATGAGGAAGAAGAGGAGGAAAGTATGCTGCTAGAGGAGTCTTTTGACTGTTTCAACGAAATTGTTTAAAATTTAAAAGATATTAAAAAAGCATACATCCAGTAACTCCAATGCTCATGGAAGTAAAACAAATAAGAATCTTAGTAAAGCTAATAGTAATTATATAGAGTAGCAGCTCAGTAATTATATCATTTATTTTTTTTAATGTGGCTATGCCAAATAGTTCAAGCCTAATTTAAGCTCGTAAGAACAGTATAATCATAAAATATTAGGCTGCCACTTCTCTAGAAGAGATATAGCATCAATAAGAAACAACAAGAATTCCTTCAAGTTTCTCCAAATATTAAGAGTCATTGGAGTCTGCCAGAAATAAATTACACTTAAATCCTGCTGAATAATCCACATGAATGACTACTAGTTCTGCTGGATAAAAACAGTAACATTTGCAGTCTGTAAGGAAGAGTAAGATAGTGAAGAGATAGAAACTGATTGTTAATGTTTATCACTGCAGGTATGATGTTGTCAGGGAAGTGTTGCTTCTGATAACTATTATCACATAGTTATAATTAAATTATCAAGTAATTATTTCGATGGGTTGAAGTTCGATCTTAGAATCTGTGTAAAAATATTTGTTGATCCATTCAATCCACAAAAGTAATTAATTTTTGATTTTTATATTATTATATAAAGCTATATCCCATCTTTTAGTCAATGGAGATTTCTCTATAATAATTTTTAATGACATTTAATAATATTTTAAGCAATGTTTTCGTAATAGCAATTTAAATATGTAGTCAGCAAGTTTTGAGGTTTTAATTGAGAATATTCCTCGAAAAGAAAGGACAAATTCTCAAATATAGAATTATAAATTTAAAACCATATCTGATGATTTAGAAAATTCATTATGTTTTGAAATACTTGGTTTCGACATTATGATTGACAACAAATGCAGACAAAATATATTTAAAATAGGCATATTTCCTGCGTTTAAAAATATTATATTATAAAGATAACTTTTAGATGAGAATCTTTGAAGAAGATGTTGAATAAGTCGCAAATTTAGATTATGACATATTTTGGAGTGACACTGAAATGCCTCCCAGAAAAGCTTCAAAAATTGAAGCCATATTAGAGATTAAACCACTTTCCTGGGATGTATGTGTTAGCCAGAAAGAATCACCTTGGAAAACATCTTAATAAAATGCGCAGACGATTTGACAAAGAATATGATTTCTTCCCAAGAACTTGGATGCTGTTCCAGCGAAATGGCTGATTTTAAGGCTTTTAACCAGAGTTGTTAAGAGAAAAACCTTAAGAATGTTTTTATATCAAACCAGAGGCATCATTTTAAATAAGAAATTCTAATAAAATTAAAAGGTTGGTATAACAAGGTTAGCAACTGAGGCATACCACCCAGTGAACAATAACAATATAGATGAGATGTGCATACATCTAACTAATTACGCAGTCAATAAATTTTCATCTAACTTTCTTCAGAATAAAGATGCAAAAAATTATACAATATATTGATTACAATGAGGTATTTAAAGCAATAAAAAAGAGAGGATGTTACAAAAAGTTTGAGAAAATGATTTTAGAAAGGATATTATAGTCAAAACTATGATTGCAGGTTTACCAACTTTACATCATGATTACAAATCTTGTCAGCCTGATCATTTAGATATATATCTCACTATGATTGAGATTAGAATGAACTTAGGAATCTTGGAAACTATAAAATAATTTAATCATAATCATTCTTGCAGTAGGGTGATAGGTAATACATTAAATATTAATTAAAAGTCCATCAATTATTATTTGATAATTAATAGCAGTAATACTATAAATGGACTCAGAACCAAACCCTAAAACTCAAGTAGAAAACTCAGAGGTTGAAAAAGTACAAAAAGAAAAGCCAATACCTTAAAAAGAAGGAAAAGTCATAGTTAGAAACATTCAATTTCACTTGAAGGAACCACATTTAAAGAAGGAATTTTAAAAGTTTGGTGCAATTGTAGCAGTGAATGTATCTATTAAGAATGAAAACAATCTCAATCGCGGCTTTGGTTTCATTTAATTTAGCACTAAGGAGGAGGCCCAAAAAGCTATTGATGGCATGAATGGACAGAAATATAAGGGAAGAGTACTTGCAGTTGAATATTACACTCCCAGTAGAAAGTATGAGAGCAAAGTAACAAACATCATGGAACATACAAAAATGACAAGATAAGACATTGTTCAGCTACTCATTGTAAGACAGGATAGAGATGAAAAGAAAAAGATCAAGGATGAAGCAGATAAGGTTAATGAAAAGACCAATAAGAAGTTTGAGAAGGAAAAGAAGAAGCAAGAGACTGAAAGAGCCCAAAAGTAGGAAGAATATAAAAAGAATAGGAAAATACAGCAGGATTAAGGCAAGACACTTTTCGTTAGGAACATTAGTTATAACTCCACAGAACAATAGTTCAAGGAGTTCATAGGAAATTTTGGAGAGCTCTAGTATGCTGTGCTCTGCAAAGTAAAGGAGCTCAGATTAAACAATAGCGATGGCAGCAGTTAATAATAGTCACATAAGGTACTGGTTTCGTCTAATATAAGGATAACAATGTTGCCGAATAACTTGTCGAATTATCAAGCTCTATTGAATTAAAACTTGATGAGGAGTGTAAAACAAGTAGACTAATTGCCAGAAAGAACAATGGCAAGAAGAATGACAACAAAGGAGTTTTGAGTTAATGAATATTTAAAAATTTGTTAAATTGTATATTAATAATCAAGAGTAAAGGATTATTATAGTTATTAATTTTAAAAATATTCAATTTATGGGCTAACTTAAAAAAATAAATTTGAGTTAGCTCATATTAAAATTGAATTAAATTTAGAGAATACTTATTTTAATTTTAATAACAACTCATAAAATTTTTGTGTTTATTTATTAATCAAGATATTATTTCTAATATTAAAATCTATTGAATTATTTATTATTTAGTAAAATTAATGAATTCTGTATCAAAGATGTAAAAATTTTTAATATAAGCTTATATTCGATTATTAAAAATTATTCACTAATTCCACTCTCTTACATGCATAAATATATATTTGGGGTTAAAGAAAATTAAAAAATTATAATTTTATATTTTTGATTATTTACTCATTCGCTGGGTAATGTAAGTAATTATACTAAGTGTGATATCATGTGAACTTGAACTTAACGGCAGAAGATTGGTTATAAAGGAAGCAATGAGCAGAAATGAAGCTGTAGAAAAGCAGTAAGAAGATTAAGACAAAAAGAAGATGAAGGAAGACAAGAGAAATTTGAATTATAAGAAGGAAGGTCTCCTCAACTAAGATTCTTGGATAAATAAAGTACCAAGAGTCACTGAAAAAGATATTGAGCAAAGACAAAGACTGCTAAAAGAAAAGGAGACTGCTTTGTCCAAGAATACCAACTTATTCGTTTCTAAGATAAGAATCCAAATCAGAAACCTCCCAAGAAGAGTCTTTTTTGAAAAAGAGCTAAAGGAACTCATGATGGTCGTTATTGATAGATGGTTAAAAACAGTAGATGACAAGAAGCTAAAAAGTAAAAGAAAAAGAAGTTTTTGAAGTAAGTCAAAATTCTCAGAGATCGATAGAAGACTGACACCTCATCTGGTGATAAACTAGCTAGTAGTTTTGGTTTTGCTGAATTCGATGATGAAGATTTGGCTCTTTTTGCTTTGACATATTTGAATAACATGCAGTTGGTTACAAACAAAGGGATCGTTGCCGATTTCAGTTGGAAGATTAAAGAGCCTTGCACAAGAGAGACATGAAACAGGAGAAGCAGAAAAAGATATAACAAAAGAAAAAGAGAGAGGAGAAGGCAGAGAAGAGACTGCAAGATGCAAAGACCTTTTAAATGCCAGCTAGTGGAGTTGTTGAGCTAGGAAAAAAAGCTTAACAATAGCAATAGGAAGATGCAGTATTATACCTGTATAATAAATGATTTTAAAAGATTTATTTTAAAATACTATTGATTTACTATAATTTAAATAAATATAACCTAACTAATTAAAAATGAGTAATTTCAATAAAATATTACTTAAATAAATTATTCAAATATATCGAAGCAAATTTACAAGTGACCTTATTTTCACTATATTTAGAAAACTTGAATATATCGTTCAGGTTGATTGAAAGATAATAACAGGTAAGTATTACTTTTCCCACATCTTATTAAGACTAGTTATAAGTTTAATTCGATAATATCCCCGAAATTATTGATTTTTATTAATATAAAAAAAACAAGAAGAAGAAGCCTTAAGGTCCACCAATCTATTAAATCACAGATTTGGAATTGCTAAATAAGATGATGAGAATGAGCAACAGCAGACGTAAAAAGCAAAGAATATAAAGAAGAGAATCGAAAAACTCGAGGGCAAAGAGCCAGAAGTAGTGGTAGAGAAGTCTAGTGGCACAGAAAACAAACCAAAATTGAAGTTAGTTGAAGAGCCTAAGATCTCTGCTTAAGAAAAAGTTCAGTCTCTGTTGAAGAGAGAGAGCAGAAGATTCAGAATAAAGCTGAATAGTTAGGAAATAGAAACAAATTCGCTTTGAAGGAAGAGGAACGTGAGATCATGAATACAATTAAGAACAGGAAGACTGAGAAGAAGAGGGAGAGAGACAGACAAATTCGATGATATTCTTAATTCATACAAGAACAAAGTACTCAAGAAAATGAAGAAAATATGGAAGGAGCCACTGAAAAGTCCATCAAAGAAGGTGACTTTATTGAGGTGGAAATGAGTTATTGATAAACATAAAAATTCATTTATGTTTTATTAGTCACATTAATTAAACAACTTATTTATTACGCCTTAATTTTAGATTAGTATACTTTAAATGTTAAAAATCAATATAAAAATAATGCTTTCTATACAAGTCAATTGAATACTAATAATAATGTATTAATTAAACAAACCAGTATTGTGTTTCTATTGTTGTACCTGATAATAGTTATATTAAATTAAATAAACTCTCATAATCCCATTCTCTTTTTTTAAATGGACAGTTCCTAGGCTACATTGTCAGTTCAATCACTTTCACAGCTAAAATCATCAAAAACTCCAGATCCCTAGTAAAATTATCGGAATCCTATGCATTCAAAGCATTAATCACAGCCTTTTCATTCTGAAGACCTGGAAGAAGGGTCAATGGACTCATTTTTAGTCAAGAAACTTATCAAATAGTAACTTTTGGAGTTTAAACAAGATTTTATGATCAAACTGCGTGAAGATTACAATTCAAAAATTGCCCAATTATCTTTGTAATAAAACAATATATCCAAGAAAGTTTCACCAATTGTTGATGAATTATAGGATTTATAGCAACTTGGTAAGTCTCTGTCAGAATCAATTTTTGAGTGTGTGAAAGATAATCTGCAGATTGATAAAAAACTAGATAAATTCAGAGTGGACTATATTAACAGGGATGAGTTAAACATTTTGATATAGAGTTCTAATTCTACTACTTAAAAGGATTTGAAGGCTACTTAGGAAGAATTTGAAGGAATAGTATAAGCTTTTAATGCTAAAATGAATGAGATAGATGGATAAAAGAGGCATCTTGCTGGTAGTATTATGGTGCTTAAAAGTCAATTGCAGGAGAAAGGGGATGTTAAGGACCTCAGAAATGTGGAGAAGAGATTACAGGATTATGCACCTTGGGATATCGTCAGATAGGTATACCAAGATCTTGCTTCATATGTCAAAAGAGACACTTTTGACGGTTATAAGAATGAAAATAACGAAACTATTCAAAAGAGTGAAGAATAAATGACTTACTTTATTAAGAGAGATGACTTCATTGAAGAAATCAAGAAAATGGGGGATGGCTTAATGGGAGTCCTCAAGAACTACACCACAAAACAAGAATTCTAAAAAGATATATAAGACTTGCAAAGGAAAGTGAAGCTTCTCAAGGATGAAACGGCTGAATTTAGGTAGAGTGTAAGTAGGATAGATAACGATATTGGACATACAAGAAGGATAGTTGCATAAAAGCCGACGATACTGAGTTATAAATTATGAAAAATATTACTGACCAGTTCACTACTAAGCATGACTTAAGGAAAATTGAGAATAACGTTTACCCAAAGATCTATAACAATTATTTGTATTATTAAGAACTTGATATTTTCATAGGAATTCCAGAAAGAGATGATCAAGCACACTTAACAGGCGAAAATACATGAAGATATAATCTAGAGATATGATGAAATTATAAGTGAGAAAGCATCAAAATGGTCATTGACGGAATTTAAGCAAGAAGTCAATGATAATTATACTAGATTATTGAAGTCAATTTAATAAGAACTGAAGCTACAGGATATTGAGAAAAAAGTCGTAGAAATCCAGAAAAGTAACAAAGATCAGTTTGATTTCCTTAATAAGGCATTTTCCTATGAAATTGTGAATGCTGTTAAGAAGATTTAGAAAAAATTGACATTAGAGGGTGGTTAATCTTATGATAGTGGAATATCAAATGAATCAAAGTAGATTCATGCAATGATAATTATAACTAGAAAATAAAACTTTAGCTCATTTTATATCGATTTTTTATCATATCATTTCTATATAAAATACTAAAGCAAAATAATCAGATGTTGAAGCTCTTTATGAAATAAAATGTAACAAATAAGAATTATAGGAAATGACAAAATCTGTTTAAATTCTCTCTAAATAGCTGAAATTGCTTCTCGTACTATTTATAGAGCACATTCGTTCATCTTTCATGAATATTTAGGAAACACCAATGAACAGAGAAAATAAAAATAAATTTTTGCTAACTTCTAGCTCAATGTTTTGGCGAAAGGGGTGAATAAATATAATCCACAGCTATTAACTTAAAGATAGGGTGACTAAGAAGATTACTAAAACTAAATGGAATAAGATGAAGATGGAAAAATGCACGAAGCTTATACTTCATAAATTATGCAAGAACAGATATAGAGGCTTTCCAGTGGTCAGTATAACAGAAGAATACCAAATATAATTGGAATCAAATACAAGACTATGAACAGCCCCAGAAATTTTATATGACTTATGTTTTCTTTTAAATCCAAATAAAGGCTTGAATAAGCAGAGCCAAATTTCTCTCATTTCCAAATCCCGTAAAATGCCAAGTTTCATCGGAGATAGACGCCTGACTTACAACAAAAATCTAATAAGTAAAATTTCCTTCTAGCAAAACAGTCTTATTTCTCCATCTTAGTAAACCTTCAATGAAACTTCAGCCGATTACTCAATTATGCAAGAGAATTAAATAAACGAAATGTTTGGAGCAAATTGCAAAGTTAAGTAAAATAAAGTCATGCACTTGGTTAAAAATGTTAATCACAACTCTTCACTCTCGTAATATTTGATTGAATTGTAATTTTATTTAAGAGTGCCTCATAGCCCAGTAAACTATGATAAAGATAGATAAAAGAAATCATCCAGTTATATGGTCAGGAAGAAATTAGACAAAATAGATATTAGTCTAATAAACAACACTTATAATACAGACACCATCTAAATTAGCAGTACTAATATAACAGAAAAAAATATTTCATTATATTAATCTTTTCAATTTTAGAATCGATCAAGAGCAGAAAACAGTCTATATAACAATAAAGCTTTTGCTTAAAATATTGATTTACCTTAAATATGAGTAAAATAATTAAAAAGTGATTTATTTTAAGATTCTTGAAAAGTTAACAATTAAATATCTATTGAGATTCGATTGGTATGAGTTGGAATAATTAATACTGAGTAGTAATATATAAAAGTAAATTATTAAGAGACGAGACGGCCGGGTTTCATCTAAAGAAATAAATTAGGAGTTTAACTATGTATTGAAAGTAGTTCCATTTTTATTATTTTAAGGAAACTTAGTTGCCATTATCAGCCTTAAGTCTTATGGATGGACTTTTTAATTTTCTTGAGACTGACAATCTTTCTTTGCTTATTTTTAAGAGTCAGTTTCTTCTTTTGAAACTCTTTTTGGAAGTCTTTAACTTGGACTTGAGTTTTATTTATCTGATTTTATTTATATTAGTTTTGGGGTTTAGATTCAAAACCCCTTAGTGAGGTTTATAAGTGCTTTGATTAGTAGGGTAAAGTTGGGGTTTCATTAGGGTTAGTAGAGAAATTAGGTCATTTTGCAAAATGAGAAATAGAAATTAGCGTTTTTTGGGGTCTATTTATGATGAGAAATATTTAGATTTACTGCTTAAGCTTAGGTATGGTGCGAGTATTAATATAGACTAACTCAAACCAGTTATGAATTATGCTGCTATAGCAAAGCTCCTGCGCAAGAGTGCCTCAACAGTTAGGTATCATTGCTTGTTAGCTGTTTAGCATTTCAATTCTGGTTCTTGATAACATCCTGTAAGAAAATAAAAGTTCTCTTAGCAACATATTGAATATCTCTGCGATTCTAAGACTCTTAAGTATTGGGCACATTTCCCACTTGACTAGCGAGCTGTGATGTTTCATCGCAAGTTTCCTGACATGCGTATCTCACCATAGACTATCGCAAATATTTATTGAAGGAATGGTATTACCTTCAAGACTGTCAATAGAGTGAAGAGAGTGATTGACTTTACTCTGCCATTTTATAGTAATAATTTAAACTATATATATGATTAAATGCAGAGGTCTGTTGATAATAACATCAAGTTCATACACGCTGATGAAGCTGTGTTTACGTTCAACACCTTTATTAATAAGTCTTGGTACAAGAAGTACGATAATATAGAAGTGTATGACTAAAAGGTTAAGGTTGTCACTCACGCAATTTTGGCTGGTATCAGTGAAGATTCAGGCTTAGAAACTTATGTTATTCATCCTCGCTCTATTAAGCGAGAGCAGTATATAGAGTTCTTACATAAGCTAAGAGATAAGTACAACGATCAAGAGATCATCCTGTTTGTTGATAACCTCTCAGTTCATAAGACTAAGGAATCTAAGAAAGCTTATGAAGAATTAAAGATAACTCCTGTGTATAATGTTCCTTACAGTCCTCAATTCAATGGAATCGAATTCTATTGGAGTTAGATTAAGACTCACTACAAGAAACTCTTGCTGTATCACCTAATGCATGATCTCCCAATCGACACAGTAGACTTAATACAGAGTAGTTGCAAGAGAGTGGGTAAAGACTAGACTACGATATGTGCAAGGAAAGGAATATGAATGTTTATTAATAAGTGTTAGACTTAAATGAATGAATTATTTCACATATTAAACGAACTCTTAAATGGATTCGGCTTCTCTTTCTTTTCTTCCTCTGGTGCTTTACTAGGACCCATGTTTCTTCTCTTTGTACCAGTACCAGCATCTATGTTCATTTCATCAGACTTTTTAACTTCATTATAAAGTCTTTTGCTAACTTAATGGATTGTTTGAGACTTTCTCTCTCTGTGAACCTTTGCATTCTCTTTCATTAGAAATATACCAGTTCCAGGTTTCCCTAAAAAGTTATAAATCAAAGCTTACTAGAGAGATAAGGATGCTTCTAAAGCTCTGCTAGCCACGTCTCGCTTATTAGTATTCCTTGCTTCTTTTAATCTTCAGGAGAAATAGAGTAGCGTTTCTTATGAGCTTCTTCTATAATTTCTCTCAAATAATCCTCTTTGATTGTACCAAGAACACCAAAGAAGAAGTTTCTTTCAGGCAATTTATTTGAGAGTTGCTTCTTGCTAGGTAGGTAAATAATTACTTCATCATCTTTCATTGCATCCTCGTAGAGATTTGTGACTGAAATCTCTGGGTAGTTAGGTATTTCAATCAGTTTGATTTCTTTGTTTTTAAAAGCTTTCTTCTCCTCGCAGAGTATTGCTTTTTAGAATGATATTTTAGTACCTTCCATCTTGGAAGGAATAGACCAACTGTATACATCGTTGATTAACATCAATTTATTTTACCATGCTAAGTAAGGTATCGATAGATATCCTCCTTGCTTCTGAATCTTGATATCATTTCTTGAGCCTCAACCCTTTTCATTTGTTCATTGAATGATTCCATCTTTGTTCCTCTTCCTATTAATGAATTTCAAGTTTTAATTTATAGACTTCTGGATCCTTTCCTTTAAAATCTTACTATTAAATATGGGCATCTTATAGGAGGTCAACCCTGTAAAGATACGTGGAGAAGGTTCGCAGAAGCTGTAACAAACTTCAGAGATGGAGCTCCATTTTTATCAATTTAGTTCCATTAAATTAGTACTAAATTTGTTTAAATTTAATTAGTACCGGTACTAAATTCGTTTAAGTTTAATTGGTACCAATTTAATAGTACCAAAACTTAATTTGTACCTAGTTTTAATCCAGTGAGGTTTTAATGGAAAAGTTCCAATCTGGTTCAAAACTTAATTGGTACCAGTACCAACCTGAACTTTATCTGAGTTGGTACCAGAATCAAAATTATTAAGTGCAAAATTACAAAAATTATAGTTATAAACTGAGTATAAATATGAAGTCTAAGAGCTGAGATCAAACCATCATTAATGCTGTAGCAACTCCTATATAGTCCAGCTATAGCTATAGAGGTTTTAAGAGCTTTATAATAGAAATTTAAATTTGAATTTAAACATGGCGGTCAACTTAAATCGTAGAGCGGCACTTTTAGGAGCAGGTCAATCAATGCTTAACTTTGGTTCAACCAAGAAACAAGAAGTTATATATATTGAGAGGGAGGCAGAGCTAAGAGCTCTTGATTTTGAAGCACAGGTTTTTATTATATAGGTTTAAAACATGAAACAGAAAGCTGAAATAGAAGTTTAAACATTAATAAAAGATGTTGAGGAAGAAAAGGAACAGCTTCAGATTTAAAGGATTAAAACTTTTGAATGCTAAGACTGCTAAAATTTTTTCTCTACTGATTCCAGTTTGAAGAGACATATGAAAGAGGTTCACTCTGGGAAAGCTAAGGTGTATTTTAAGCATGATAAGGTCGATGGCAGGTACTAGTGCACGACTTGTGAGAAGTCTTATACTCACTCAGCTAAAGTTAAGAAACATATGCAGAAGCATCACCTAAGTGAGTTCTTGATTTAAGATAAAGAGACTTAGAAATTAGTGCCCGCTAAAAGAAAATCTAATAATCTTGAGACTTAAAAAGAACAACAGGAGAAGCTCAAGAGGCAGAAGCGAATAGAATTAATGAATCAACCTGCTGGTAATGTATTTTTAGCATGCTTTTAAGAGAGAGCCATGTATATTCCTGCACTAAATGCAGTAGACCTTAGCAGTTGTATTGAAAACTACTTACATATAAACGTACCTGCTAAAGCAAAACTCATAGTGGTTGATGACTATGCCTACAAGGTATATCCTTTCAGCTATCTCCTTAAAAACGAGCAGTATCAAAATGAGTTTGCTAACGAATATATTGTACTTAGAGAGGCTTAGAAAAAAGATTGCAAGAATTTGCTCAAGCTAGATGGTGTTATTTTAGGGTTTGGTTTCATCGCACTAAGGCTAAAAAAGTTTGAAATGACTCTCCGAGATTATCTATATTAAAACAGATACCCAGATGACTTGAATGATATTCTATCTAATATGATAAAGGGTGTTTAGGAACTTCACGAGCTTGGATACGTTCATAGAGATTTGAAGCCTGAAAATGTTATGCTAAACCTTTGCCCTTTAGAAGTAGTTGTAATCGATTTTAATAGAGCCTTAAGATAAGAGATTGTAACCTTAGCAAAGGTTCTTGGTACTCCAGGTTACTTCCCAATCAGAGAGAAATGGACTAATGGCTCTATTTAGTGGGATGTTTGGGCAGTAGCTGCAATAATATTAGAGTGCGATATGGAAAGCATGACTTACATTAATACAAAATATGAAAAATAATCAATAAATCTAGCTGAGAAGCACATAAAACAAGATGATGTATGCTAAGAAATAAAGAAGATTGTAGAGAAGATAATAGTAAGAGCTCCAGCATATCCAAGACAATCCTTAGACGATATGCTCGAACCACTAAAGAAAGCGAGATTCAAGAGATACAACAAAGACAAGCAAGTAAAATTCGTGTGATATAATTAAACTAATACTCATTAAATACATATTAAAGTCTCATTAAACTTGCGTTTTCTCTACTAACCCTAATAAAACCCCAACTTTACCCTACTAATCAAAGCACTTATAAACCTCACTAAGGGGTTTTGGGGTTTTGAATGATACAAATAACTTAAGAAAGTAGGCAAGTAATATATCAAATTTTAAATAGCTATTAAATTACATAAGAAACCTTTTTAATGATTTAAAATTAATTAATGATGAGACAATCACAACGTATTACTCTAGAACTCTAGTTTATCAACTTTCCATAATTCAATTATTTTACACAAATGAAGATATCTCAAAGACTTACCGTCCCTCGGACCTTTGCCAATACATAATATTAAAGTCTAGAAGTTATAATATACGTTTTTTAATCCTGAAAATTACTCTTACATTTGATAATTTTATTATTAACAAACGAAAACTATAAACTATCAAAGATCTCATTTTGTTTTTAGTATTCATTTTTTTATCTCTTTTGCTATCATATGATACTATTTAGTCATGAAAAACAGGATACAATTAATATCTCCTCACATAGCAAAATATCTGGTAGAGGTAGCTTATAAATGTAATTTACAATTTAAATTTTATTTTACTATAAAACTAGTTTTTCAAAGCCAACTTATAGTGAGATATGTAAAAATGGATAGACAATTTAATGAATTTTAATCTTATTGTTGAAGTTAGAATTTTATTATATCAAGAGATGGGACAGTTTACTTTATATTGTTAGGAAAATAATGTGAAAGTTATTTGTTCTTAAATTGAAAAAATTATAATATTAGATAATTAATTCATAAATCGAAAAATTTGTTTCAAGTCCTAAATTTAAGATTGAAAGTTTAAACTTAAAAATATGAAAATTTTATTTAAATTGATCATTAGTTAATATAAAAGATTTGTAAAAATATTGCTGAAATATTTATAATTTTCATCCAAATTTGAAGTCAATTGTAGAATTTAGTTGCATGGTATTTTCAATAGGTTATCAAGAAATGCAATTTTATATTATTATTGTAATTTATTTTGTTACTCTTTTTAAGGTTTTTTACAACAATCATAACAATATTAACAAAATAAGATAATCTGGTGAAATATCATACAACCTATCAAATAATTTTACTCAAAACTAAATATATTATTATTACTATTGAATGAAAAGCTACCAAGTTCTTGGATTATGATAGATAACTATTAAAGAATTGTCATAATTATGAAGTGTTGCACTTGTTTTCAATTCCAAAATTTTATTTACAAAGTTCATTTTTAAATTTACCTTTTTTATAATTTGCAATTAAATTATTTTATATCCTGAATGTAACCCAGATCAACCCGCTTTGAAATGACTAAATAAGACAGTCTATAGAAAATAATTTACTAAATTCGGTGATATTGCCTATTACAATATTTGCAAATTAAAGAAATAAAGCCCTACAATTAATGCAGATTTTTAACTAATAAATCATTTTGATAAATTCATGACTTTTATTCATAGAGTTTTATTGATGACTAAAGGTATATTAATTACTTTTCTAAACTCAATCTCAATAAATTTCAATAAACTTAGTTTAGCATTATCTAATTGATATTACTTATATTTGAAGATGGAAAAGCGTTAAGAAATGGTTCAAGGAGAATTTTTCTTATCATTTAAAAGTTTGATAGAATATTTATGAAAATAAAATTATATAAGATTAATTTAAATTTTAAAAGGTATTTTGATTGAATGTTAGTTTAATACTCTTTGTGAAAAATTGAATAGTAATTCAGTTTTTATCACTTTTAAATTTTATTCGAAATCAATTATTGATTGAAGAATTCGGAGATTTAAATATAACTACTTCTAATTTATAAATACTATGAAATATGTCTCATTTTTATCACGCTAAATTAAAATAAAACTAAATTGGATAATAAACTTGAAAATAGTATTAGAAGTTAGAAATTTGAAATTGATTCTGTTAAATGTTCAATAATTTTCAAATGTTACTTTATTCATAAATAAAAAACTGTTAAACTAAAAGATCATTACCAAAATTTAATTTTCAAAAGGGGGAGGCAATTCCCGGAAAAGCAAGATTTAATCATGCTTCAACCTTCCTAAAAATTATGTAACTAAATAATTTATTTAGGCAATTGAGGGTTAATTAACAAGAATAGCAATAAAAGCAGATAGAGACAAATCTTTAGTCTTGAAATGATCGAATATATATATATATACATAAATCTATAAATAAATAAAATTATTCTTAATAATTCATTATAAGAAACTAATCATGAATATATTTGCAACTATTTTTTTAAGTAAGTGGGTTTGTGAGTTTAAATCTAATGAGGCATTCATATTAAGATAAGAAATTTGTTTATCAATTAATTTGAAATATAACCTTGATTTTTGAATAGCTAGTAATATATTAACTCGCATACACACTAAATTAAATCAAAAAAGATTTCAGTTAAAATCACGAAAATTAAGAATAGTTTATCTAAAATTTATTTATTTTATAATATGTTTAAATTCGATAATTTTAAAACTAGAGTGTTGTTTCTATCAATTTTTTTTTTGCTTTGTTTATTCACTCTTAATTACCTTATTCATGAGTTTACATATTTTCAGGGATGATTGAAACATTATTAAATTTGGGTTGTTCAGGAGTTGTCATCTGCAAAAATAAACATTTTTATCCATTAATAAATTAAAAATGTTAATGATTGCACTAAGTCTAAAGTATCTTAAATGTTAAACCCAATTAATATTAAATATATGTTTAATCATGATTGAAATCTAACTCTTAAAATATAGAGATCTATCCTTATATAGATTATTTAAGCACAACATACTACTGGTGTACATTATAAGACTTAATAAATTAATTTTAACATTTTATATATCCATGTATAAAACTCTAAACAATATTGAAATAATAATAAATTTGAGCTAATGTTAAAAGACTAAATATTAATTTATTTATCATTTATAAAACCTTATCTCTTCAATGAAATTAAAGTTATAAGAAAATAGCATGCAAAGTTGTATAAATTTAAATTGTTATCTTACTTAATCAATTTGAAGAATAATTCATAATTTTATATTGCTTGTAAGACTTACTATGAAAGGTACCTTGTTTTGTCTGCATTTTATCTAGTAGTTCTAGGTTGTTTTTTATTCAAGCAGTCCATTTAAAAAAGGATGAGAAGATATTTGTACCAAAAATAGTTAAAATAACAAGTTAAGGAGCTTTGCTTAGTAAATTGTTTAATAAAAGATTCAAGAATATTAAGTTATGGGGTATGAAGTAGTTTTCTGACCAGTATTTTTTAATTTTTTTAAGAATATTAAGTTAAAAAGCATTACAAAATATTGTATGTACTCATTAATTGTAAATTGAAAGTCTTTAAGATTAACAGATTATTAAGTGTTATCATATTTAGCATCATTTTAATTATAAACATCTATTTTTAATTTTAATTTATAATAATTCTGAGACCCCGCCACTCATAGAAGATGATTAGTAAATATAATAGAAACTGATGAGCTTTTACATGGCAGAGCACCTATTGTTCAAAGATTCTTGGAAGAAATACTAGCTACTAACCCCAATGATTCCCCATTAAAAACGCGGGATAATGATATTTTAGGGATTTAAATTAAGCAAGTTACCTACTGTATATAAAAATAAGATTGAGACAGTCTATTAATCTACAAAGAATAGAGATTAGCTCGATTTGGTAAACTTTCTGACTTTATTTAAGGTGAGATGAGTCAGAAAAATAAGACAGGAGTCTCAGTAGATTTATCAACATTTCATAAATATGAATTATTGAACTTAATGTGTCTTAATATAATTATTAGTTATAACCCAATCTCACATTTAAAAAAATTAGAGTAGAGTTAAATTGATTTAATATTTATTAATTAGTTATATTCTTAATTTTCCTATTTTTCATATAATTTGATAACAATCTTTTGGCTGAAATTCTTATTCATAATTATATACTTTTTTAGAATTTTTTTAAATGAAATAGTTCATAAATCATAAATTTAATCTACCATTTAAACATTACTGTTTTTGTTATTAGCATTATTTAATATAGAAATTTATTAAATATCTTCAAAAATAGCATACTCTAAGTAAAATTATTTGAAAATAAGCATCAAACTTTAGTCTCTATCTCAGAGAACATTAATAAAATTACTCAGACGATTGCAACTACCTACATATAAAAGCTTAAATGATAAGAAAATTTTAAACTTTTGCGAACTTGGTGGAGCTTTAGTTAAGCAGAAATTAAATTGCCATGACTTTCTGTTTGGATGATATTATAATAATTATCATTATATTCTTATTATTGCTTCTCTAATGTTTTCTATTACTATAAAACTGAATATTTTCATGGTAGTATTAAATTTTTAAATTAAATTTATAAAGTTTTCTGTCAAATTCTTAAAATACAAGTTTCCCTAAGTTATTATTCCAATATAAGAATTCAATATCGCAGGAATGTATTTGATCCGGGGAAATAAATAATAATTAATTGATAATTATTCAAATTCGTGGTAATTAACTTTCTGGAAACCTAGAAAATATGATACTTGTTTGATAGAGAATTTAAAATTAGATGGACTTTACTATTGGCGGTACCCCTCTATTGCATCACTGAAGCGAGATAACTCGATTTTAATTTTGACATAAAAATCAACTAAAAAAATCACCCCAAATTAAAGTCGCGTTTTATCGCTTCAGGGATGCGATAGAGGGGTACTGCCATTAGTAAAGTCCAGCTGATTTTAAATTCTCTATCGAACAAGTTCCATATTGTCTAGGTTTCCAGAAAGTTAACTGCCACGAATTTAATTATTTATTTATTATTTATAATTTAATTTCCCAAATCGAATGTATTCCTGCAATATTGAATTCTAATATTGGAAACTGATTAAACATGCTTTAAAAAAGGCATACATTATGGGAAATCATTTGAAATTTTGACATCAGACTTTTGCATCAATCTCAAGGAATATTAATCAAAAATAACTCAGACTATATCAACATTTTCTACAATAACAACTCCATCTACTACTACAACTACTCCATCATCTACAACAATTATCTACAACTCAAAATTTTAAAACATTAATGATCAGAAAAATCTTAAATCCTACAAAGTTGGCTGAGCTCTAGTTCGAAGCAGAGGTCAACATTCCGGGGAGTTTATACTCCTAAAATAATGTTTCTTACATTATTTAGTGGTACTAAGTTAATTTGATATTTTACCATTAAACATTTGTAAAACCTGAATTACAGCGGAGTTTCGCATATCATTATCAAAATTAAAGTTTGAAAAGTATTTAATTAGATTTATTGATTAATATTTCATTTATCCCATAGTTACCGTTATGGTAGCCTAATCATGACCTTATCTTTATCTTTTAAATAAAAGCATAAAGTCACCCGATATAGACATACCTATAATGGTAGTTATCTTATTTTCTCTAGCTATATTAACCTCTTGGATTGATACCATTTTCTGCATGTATTTAAATTATATGGGTTTACATAGGCATATGAATAAATTCCTTAGTCTTTAAAGTACAGTTATATAAATTTTTATTGTTATTTATTTTATCGCTCTAGTATCAGTCTCCCAAAAGATTGTCACTTCTTCAAATAATTAACTGTATTATATTAGATTAATTTTAGCTATCGGTTGCAGTGTTCATATATTCTATAACCTCTAATTTATTCTTCAGTAAGTCAATGACTTTTCTCCGTTCATCCCCCATGCTTTCAAAGCTTAGAAATTAATTGCTAGAATATAGTTATTCTCATTTCTTTTATTTTCGAATTTATTTTACAAACACATTTCGACAATATACTTTCCTTGGTGCTTGTAGTTTCTATTCTAATGGGTGTGGTTATTGCTGTAACCTTTCCTTTAAACATATAATGCATATTGAAAATGTGCCTGTGTTTTTATAAATAATGCTTTTATAACAATCTTGATTATTTTTGTTGAATTATTCTGCTTTAATATATGATTTCTCCCATCTACCTTCATTTTAGGCATCTTAATCATAGTAGTAAAAGTTCTAGTCTGTGTGTGCGTATTTATTATTTAATCTTTTTATTGAAAATTTAGGTTAAAGAAATTATATTTATTCATCATTATTGAAATATTTTGGATTTAAGGCAATACAATTTTTTAAAATATCTTCCCTTTAAAGACAGATCATTTCTAGCATATTTTATTTAAAAAATACTATCCTCTTAATATAAAGAGAATATTCGAAAGAGATAAAACATAAGATTTCTATTGGTTCTTAAGGTACCTTTGAAATGAATAGTCTAAAATATTTAATTATTACCAACCTCTCTCGACAAAGAATCTCTAAAGTAAAATTTTCTAAAATTTAAAGTGAAATTAACCGAGAAGGTTTAAAGTTTGGGAGAATGTTTGACAACCCCAAGAATTTTTCATTCCCTTGAAAGCAATGAAAAGTAAAAATTTGTGATCATTATTATTTTTTGCAATAGATAATGTTTTAGAAATTTTTTTTAATGGTCAAGCTAGCTAAATTTAATCCATTATAAAATTATAATTAAAGTTCGAAAAATATTTACTTAATTCTTTCTTAGGAATTCATAAATATTGCAATTGTAATTTAATAAAGTAGTCTTTTTCAAAGAGAATATAGTTGGTTAATTTTTTTGGAAATATTTAAGTAATTTCTATTTTAATATGCTTGTATAACACACCATTTTGTATCCTATCATTAAATCATGATCTTTAACATTGCCATTTTAATTATTCTTGTCTTTATCCTCTTTGATTGTTTAAAATATTAGATTTATAATAATTACAAGTCTGAAGGATAAATAACACTCTAATAAAATGATATATTTTGCAATTTGTTGAAATACCAATTTACAAATCAATTTTAAGAAAGATATAGTGATTAATTTAATTATATTCGTTTAATATGGCTTGCATTTATTAGATAAAGCAATTCAATCGAATAAATGATCCCCACAAATTTCATTGAGATTCTATTACTAGAACGTTTTAATTAGATAACTGGATGAGAGGAATCTCTTCTACTTTGATCAATTTTAAATATATCTTTTGAAATAAGACAGCGATGAATTATTAATAGGGAAGTAGTTTTAATAATTTAATATCCCTAAAAATGATCATGATTATCGAGGTCGTTATAGTTGATATTGGCTTGACTTTAATAATATAAAGATCATGAATTTTAATGATAAAGAAACGAACCTCACTAATTTCTTAGCAAATGTGTAATCTTAATAATATACTTGTGAGGTCATGAGCATTGTATGAAGGCATCGTAGGTAGTAAGTTCATCATTCTGATCTCTGTGAATGACTTGAAGATCTTGGCCTTGCTATCAGTTTACTATATCAACTCTGATGTCATTAATGGGTTCTTCTGTTTATTATAAAGTAAAATCAACTTAAATATCTGTTATGCAATTTGTTTTTTTTGTGAATAAAATAGAAATTTTCAATTAACACGTAATTAAAAATAAAACTTTCATTTTTCAGAATAATAATTTGATAATTTTAAGTATATATAAAAATAAAATAAAATTATATATATTAAATATACTAAAAAAAATAAATATTAAGGCCTAGTAAGGGCATTCATAGTCCTCTCACATTTTAATATATACACTTAATAATTTGATTATAAAAATAACTGAAATATATTTAGATAATTTTTATTACAAAAAGTTTTGTGGAAGCCTGATCCAAATTATAAAACTAAGTTAATGAGGATAAAAACTGTATAGAAAAATCTCAGTTATTAAACTTTAACTGATAAGAATATCTTAATTCCCAAAGAATGGAAGTAAAATTGTAATCGGTAACTTCTAAAGCTAGAATTTAGCATTGATTAGGCTTAATAATGTATGCCTGTTTTTTTTTTTAAATTCTTTATAAAGTGAATATTAATTTTAATAAGCACAAAAGTTAAATGGCAGCATTCAGATTTTCTAAAATCTAAACTAATTAACCAGGATAACTACGATCTTTTATTACAGTTTAAAGTACCTTAAAAACAAGAAAAAGTAATAATTTACCTAGATAAAAAATTATTTTAAGTCTTAAAAGTTCAATTATAAGATGATGGCTCGTCTAATTACGAGAGGTTGGTATTTAATTGGAAATGCCAATCATTCATAATGAAGCAAAATAAAAAAAAAATAATCTATTTAAACAATATCCATTCTGAAGTTTGTAATGTATGCTAACAATTTAAAGGAAAACTTATGCTCAGATTTGTTAGTAAACTTAATTATAACAAAAACTTCTTTGTTAATGAAAGCAGCAAATTATTTATTTATTTAATAGGAGTACCCAATTAAATTTAACGCCCTTTAATAAAAATAAGCACTAAATAATTTATAGTGATAACGGATGTAACAATTAATTAATAATAATTGATCATTAAAATACAACGATTGCTTTTGTAGAATGTCATTAAGCAACAATTTTAAGCAAGAATGGTGAAAAAGAGCCATGCATGTCAATTTGGATCTCTGAAATAATACAAAGTTGCTTTAACATTAATAAATAATTCATGAATGCTTTTAATTCTTTAATAATAACTTAAAAAGTCTAGAGGCATTTAAAGTTATGTTAGCGTATTCTCTCACGATTACCCAGAGGGGCAGATACCACATATTTAGCTAGTTGACAGTGGCATCGCCAAAATCCCAAATCCCCTATAAGAATTGTTAGGCAATTTATTTGTAGGGTATAATTGGGGTTAATATAGTAATTAGGCAGAATTTCAAAAAAAAGAGAAATAGAATTTGAAGAGAATTAGGGTCTATTTATGATGATAATATTTGATATAAATGCCATGATTATAATAGCTCAATTTGGCACCATAAAACCCTAAAATAAATTTATCTTGAGAGAGGGGTTGAGCTAAGATTTCTGTAAAGAATATATCTTTGTCGTTTAAGTTTAAAGAAGAAGGAGTGAGCAGAGCAGGAGTTTAAACATAAAAAAAATTGTAGGAAGCAAAAGAACAGCAACCAATTGAAAAATAAAAACGTTTTGAATGCTAAGAATTTTAAAATTTATTCTAAACTGAGTCTATCTTGAAGTGGCACCTAAAAGAGAAACATTCCTTCAAGAAAAGGGTGTATATCTCGCAGATTAAATGGATGGTAATTATAAATTATAAAGTATAAAAGAGAGTTGAGGAAATTATAATAAATATTGATAAAATAATTAAAAATAGGAAATTATAGAAATAAAAATTAATCATTTATATATTAGTAATCTTAACTGCCACTAAATACGAGATACAATAATCATAATATGATTTAGATTTTAATTTAATTAATTAATATATATTTTATATTAGTAGTCAGGTGGTCTGGCCGGGGTTTTTGGTGGTTTACCGTAAATTTTATTATATTAATATATAAAAATATTACCGATGTGTAGATAACTAAAATAGAACCAACATACCGGAGACCGCTAAGGCGGATGTTTAATTGAGTGAGAGACCACTGTAACCTTATATATGCGCGAAGGACTCGGTAAGTATAGTAATAATCATGTCTCACAACAGCCACTACTTCTTCTTACAGAACAGTATGAGGGCGGCTTGGACCTCCGCACAGTGAAAATGCTTAATGACGAGTCATATTCCGGGTTTTAGTAACATCGAAGTCTACACCAATCATTCCAATGAGATATACTACCTGTGCATTCGCTTCAAGACAGATTCCACCGGAGGCAATAAACAATATTTCACTGAAAAGAAGCGCAATGGCAAGGGGAATATGGCACAGTTGGAACTAACTGCCAAGCTTCTCGGACATCATTCATTCGAGCAGTTCGCAAAAGCAGTGGATAGATTAAAGCTAATATACGGGCCTTCTCACCATTACGAACAGTTTATCGCAAAAGATTATGCTAAGTGGGAGAAGGAATCGTAAAGCAGGAGCGCGGATCTAGATGCGCTGTCGATGTTACTAATGACTATATGATCAAGAGGCTTTCAGAGGTGCACAGTCAAAAGATGAGTACACTTGGAAGAAATCACACGATGAATCACAGTTACTAGCCATTGCAAAGTCATACAGCTCAATTAACTACACCGATCAAGTGATCCAGAAGTCCAGTGTGCCATTAAGGAGAGGGTACCAATAATTATATCTCTTCAACAATATATTGCTGAACTTTACAAAAATGGTGATGACTCCAGCACTCCCAAGGATGCAGATCTACAAGCACTTGGTTACCTTCACATTCTCGATGCCTTGTATGAGCTCCTAATCAAGCGCAAGAACAGTAATATTCACCATATGGATATACGGCCAACAAATACCGGGAAGACAAAAATCACTCACATTCTGGAGGATGTATTTGTATACAAGCAATACTTACAGTCAAATTCGTTTTCACGTCCAAATGAGACAAGGCAAGGGCGGCGAGCCACAAATACTCATCTCGAACGAGTTCAATCTTCCGAAGGTATTTGGATAATCTGGGATTGCAGGGATGAGACGGTTGAAGGAGAGTGAAGGGATTTCCATGGAGCAGTAGTACGGCTGCGTGTAATTCAAGTATACGGGATATTTCATAGTCATAACATAAAAAACTCTGCCTTTTAGCAAGATGGACCCCGAAAATGGTATTGCTTTCAAGTCGAGATGTCTGCTCTGCCAATCCGAGATTCCGACTTAAAGCTGGAAGGAGAAATTCCCTTTAACACCGCCAATGCAAGCATGGTCCTCAACTTAAAATTTCTAGCCGATCAGATAGGAAAGAATGCTACCGTTTGAGAACACATAGACGGTGGTCTGATACAGAGGAGAGTTGTCTAGTGATGTAACGCAGTATTGATTTAATCTACACATCGGTAATATTTATATATGTTAATATAATAAAATTTACGGTAAACAACCAAAAATCCCGGCCAGACTACCTGACCACTAATATATTAAAATATATATTAATTAATTAAATTAAAATCTAAATCATATTATGACTAATGCCTCTCGTATTTAGTGGCAATTAAGATTACTAATAAATAATTGATTCATCTTTTTTATTTTTTTTATCAATAACAACAAAATGGAAACTTAAAGATTTTGAGGCTGATGGCGGCTATGTTAAAACGTTAATTTCAAAAATTAAATCCAAATTTTATATTATTTAGAAATGAAGGTTAGTAAGAGTGGTGAGTGTGCAAGACAGAGATTAGAAGAACATAAGCAAAGATACGGAGTGCATTAATGGAAGAATTATAACAATTAAGTATGAAGGTGATGAAGATTAAACTGCTATTTTTAAGATTTCCCTTTTCAGAAGTATTCTAATTCGTCATAAATAAACTCTCATAAACTAGTTTTTGTTTATTTATCATAAATGTGCAACATGCATGAGGTCTTATACATATTCAGCTAAATTAAGAGGCATATACAATATCATCATTTAAGTGAGTTTTTGAATCAAAATAAAGAGACTAAAATGTTTGTACTTTCGAAAAGAAATTCTAACTTTCTTAAATCATAAAGATAATTATAAAAGAGACTCAAGAGTCTTGAATACATGAATCAACCGGCAACTGGATTGTTTACAATATTTTTATAAGAGAATGAGAGATATAAACATACCTGCATTAAATGCTGTTAACCTAAGAAGCTATAATGATATTTATTTGCATATTAGCGTGCCTAACAAAGCAAATTCATAGTTGCTGATGAAAAGCTTACAAGGTATATTCTATCGGATTTCTCAATAATAACGAGCAGTATAAAAAATTTATAATATAAAATTAATTAATTAAACTAAAAACTTAATAGATTAAAAAGTATTCTTATAGATCTGACATAGATGAAGGTGGAGCACTCACATAAAATGTAAGTTACTAAATGTATATCTTTAATTTTACTTTTTATGGTACTACCTGGTAAGGCCACAGGTGTCACTGGACTGGTTCTTCGAAAATCTACACAAAGAGGGGATTTAGAAGATTTTAAAGATATTGATTATAAAAACGATGACGATGATGTGGAAGAAGAATCACTTTTTTTAATACATTTCCATTTGTGATGAGTATAATAATTATTTAATTAATTTTTATCTAATTTTTTCAATCATAATTTTTTCGTATTATTTTTCATAAGTACTTAATAAAGAGAGTGACTTAGAAAATAATTATTCATATTAATGATTTATAGCAATAAGACTAATGAAATTTAAAATTATGCATATCTTTAATTATAGATATCAATATGTTTTAAGTGAGTTAATCTCTGAAACGACAAAGTGAATGAAAGAATTTTATGATTTAGGGTGTATTTACAGGATTTGGAGCCAGAATATTTAATAATTAATCTATGTCCTTTAAAAAGATTATAGTCATTGATTTTAACAGAGCAACTTTACCTTAAGGTTATTGATACCCCCAGGATATTTCTAATAAAAGGAGAAGTGGAATAATGGTTCTATTTCGTGCGATGTTTGGGCAGTGGTTGCAATAATTTAAGAATGCGATATGAAAAATATTGGCTTATTTGGTTTTAAGCATGAGAATTATCAATAAGTTTAGTTGTGAATCATAATAAAAAATAAAATGAATGTTAGGAAATAAAGAAGATAGTTGAGTAGACAATCAAACACAATATCCATTATATTTCTAAAACGATTTACTTGAATTATTACAGAGTGCTAGATTCCAGAGATACCACAAAGATAAGCAAATAAAATTTGTTGATTTATGTAATCATAATATTTTGTAAATAAAGTGAAATGGTATAATAAAATATACTAATATGATATGATAGAATTAATTGCAAGATATGAAAGTGATGTGATTAAAAAATAAGAGAATTTTATATTCTTACTTATAGATTATATTTTAAAAGGGCATGTGTTGAGATTGGTCTATATTAGTTGTCATGAAAAAAATATTCTTCATGGCATCCAAGTGTTCCAATATTTGATATTACTCAAAATGGTTCAACAAGGAATTGTGATTGATAAGGTATCAGTAAGGTGCAAGAATATATATCTCGCTGTAAGTGTCATTTCTATCTAGCTTCCTTTTAGATAAATTCAGTTTTTAATCATAGGCCATTGTAATTTATCCTCTCCTCATTTGATATTCTTGCTGTTAAATTCTTAATTACCACATCTTTTTCTCATATAGAATTCTCTACACTATGCTGCTCAACATCTACTTTCAGTAACAAAGCATGCTAATAATTTTGAGCTGCTCCATTTTTTCTCACTGAGTATTATACTCTATAATATAATTAAAAATTATGATTTAATAATTTAAATGTATAGTTCAAAATGTATTTTACTAATTGTTTTCTAATTTCTGATGAGTACCTTTTCTTTCATTATTTTATGAATTTAAGTATGATACTCACGAATCTGCTCATGATTCAAATTTACATATCAGAACAATAGTTCAAATCCTATTTACTAAACAGTATTATTTAACTTATAAATAAAATAGATAGATTATTTATTTAATTTAATTAAAATAAATGGAAATAATCTAATAATAGAGCAACAGATAAAGAACCTATCTTTGTCACATGAAATGTCAGGCATTAGTTATAAATTATAGATAATTTTCAAAAAGGGGAACATTTTGCTCACTTTGAGTAGAAGAAAATTACAATTTGCTCATTTTTTCCTCTAATCATGTCTCTTAAATATATAAATCATTTACAAGCAGCGATTTAAAGTTCTTATTCTGAGAGTTGGATAAGGATGCTCATAAATATAATGACAAAGTGGTCTCAAATTTACTGCATATCCTACTTTAGCTTATATCTTATTTTATAAAACAGATATTGGTTTGAGTAGAGTAAATGATCTTGAAATTTCAAAGATGAGGAATTTCTTAAATCATTTAAGTTTATATATAGACTGACCTCATTCATTAAAAAATTAAAAAAATTAAAGCATTAAACTCTTTCGTTTTAAAATATATAGATATACGAGTGTATTATTCATTATTATCTTTCAATTTCGTCGAAATATTTCTTGAATCTAATATTCATTAAATACTTATCAACCTCCCATAAGCTCTGAATTTTCTATAAAAGCCCCAACAATACCTAAAAATCAAATCTCTAAAACTTCTAGTTAAAGTGTTTTGAAGTTTTGTTTAGAAACTCAATTTGCAATATATAAATCTCTATAATTAAAAGTAGTAAGTTTGCTCGATAAATTTGTTATTCCTTTGTTCTTCTGTATTAAAGTGTATTTTCATACACGGTGAAATAGTTGGTTCATTGAGTTTTGTTTAAACTGATGCATCAGTAAATATTTCAGTAAATTTAGAGAATATCGTGTTGTTACAAAATTATCACAACTTTTATTTATTTCAAATTTATTATAGAATTATTTGGTAGTATCCTTTTAATAGCTATTGAAAACTTGATAAATTTTGTATAAAAAAGTAATAGATATCTAACGGATATTGCTGAATATAGTAATAAAGCATATTAAAAAGGGTAAATTGCAAGAATATAATTCAAATTTAAATCTAATTAATTAAAACTACCACTAATTATCAATATATTTTAATATAATTTGATATAGTAAGTAATCAGAAATGTCTTTGTAAAAAAAAAACCGTAACTATTATGCACCAATTAAAATAAAAAGCTGAAAAGTTCGAATACTGTTTCGGAAATTAATTTATTTTTGTTTTAAAATAAATTCAAAAAAATATGGAACTAAAAATAAAATAATTTTCAAAGCATGATTTGAATTTTCCAATTTTTTATTGAAGTTGGAGTTTAGTAACGGTTTTTTTATAGACATTTTTTAATACTTTTTACTATATCAATTTATTTTTAAACATCTTTAAAATTTTTGGAGTTTTAACTAATTAAATTATATTTTATTATATTAATGCAATTTCCCAATTTTGAGTGCACTATAATTATATTATAATGGGTTTAGGATCATAGGGTGTTGAGGAAGTTTGTTCTTAAAAATGAAATCCTTAGCTAAGACGTTTTTCCTTTAGGGAAAAGCGTGTATTGAATGAGTTATATAGCATTTTTAATAGAGGGATCATTCTTTGCATATCTTTAGTGTTTTTTGTGTCGTGAAATCATGAACTCTTTTGCTAATTACAGTAACTATTTTTAGTATTTAATAGGTACTCTCAAGTTCTTTAGATCATGATTAAGCTCTTAAGATCATGATTAAATTGTCTAAATTTGCCACTTAGGGAACTCTTGATTTTGAGTTTTTGGAATCCTAATTGTAGATCACTTGCATTCTATAAGCAGAGGAGTGACAATATGGTTTGTGTTAGTAACTATAACTTCTCGATTAAAATTCTTTTTTAAACTGACTTTTACTATGGACTATGAGAGTCTCCAATCATGATCTCGCCTTCTGAGGATATCAAGCCTAGAGGATAAGAGAATAGACTTTTTGTTTGAAACTAGAGTGGCCATTACATTGTAGGTTGCTTTGTATTATTATTTAATCACTATTCCTATTGTAAGAAAATAGCGATGATTTCAGTGCGCCAAGAACTTAATGTTTTGACGAACAAGTAATGAACCGAATGGGATGTTATGACATATTTAATAGTCATGAAAGTATTCTCTAAGATCATGCTCACTCGGTTGAGAACAATAGTTTTTCCCATTACTTAGATTTATGGTTTTAGCATATGCTGGAATCCGAACTGACAATTAAAGTCTTTATTGTCTAGTGTTAGTAGTATACTGGTTGTTGTCGACAATGGTTTGTTTAGCAGAACGTCTTTAGTTTTATCTGTTAACTTTTTAAGTTAATAATACTTTCTATCTTATTTGCAAAATATTTAAACATATATTGATTTTAGCATAAAACTCTATTGATGCACCATCATATTGAAGTGTAGTAAAACTAAATAGCTCTTTTTTCTTTATAAAATCACTATTTACATAATTTCTACAATAGTTAGTTGGTATTAAAGTATTCTATTATGAAACTAAATTTATTTGATTTTTATAGTTAATTTTAATCATAATTAGCTTGTTATAAAAAATTTAGAAAAATCAATCAGCATGCATTATGTTTTAAAGATGTTAATTGAACAACAGGATTAACAAACTTAAATTATTCATAAAAGAATTGTTGAAAATTTATATTCTTTAATATTAAAATATAATGATGATATTTAAAAACCATAGCATCATTAATGGTTAATATACCTATTATTTTAATAAGTACAAGAAATAAAATATATTTTAACTACTTTATAGGGGTAAAAAGCATTTAAAAATTATAAAATGTGCTTTAATTTATGTAAATAGTAAAAAAAATCAATACAAATCAAATACATTATTAATTATCCATTTTTTTTACAAATAAAAAATATATTAAGCCCTTTTTCCATATTTTAAAAGCATAATACCTTATATTGGGATATTTATTTGGTTTTTAATTAATTTTAAATGAATTTAAGTAATTATTAAAATCTATATATCAATTTTATAATATTTATTTATCCATTTGACTTGCATATAATTTTTCATATATTTTTATTGTTTATTATCACATATGGTTTTAATTTTGATGTTATAATCATAGTTATAAATTTCATAAAACACTAGTTTTGATGCTATTTTTGACGATTGAAATGTCATTATATCATTAATTTAATGCTACGCGTCCATTCACTCCACAAAGCTCAAATGATTAATGACTCGCAAGTTGATCATATAAAGATTTATTATTGTTTAATTGAACCTAAGAAAATAAGATAAATTAGTATAACTTATATGGTTAAGTTGAAATTTAACATTTATGGCTAAAATTTGAGAATAAATATGTAATTAAGATATTATTTTAATTAACATAATTCTAAACTTCCAATTTATTATTCTATAATATTGCTTCAAAAATGCTACTAAATGACATAAATATAAAACAATTTATTTGAGAAAATAAAATAATATTCCACCACTAGTGAAATTTATGATAAGCTTCATAAAGCAACAAAAACCCTCAGAATACAAAATATTATAAAAGATCTTGAAATAGATGAAATGGAAAATTCAAGATTATATTACTATTTATCGTTAAATTCAAGATAACCTCAAGACTTTAATCGCAAAATTTCAAATTAAAATAAATTTATTTTTTCCCCTCAATATATACTAAAGAAAATTTACAAAGAACTGCTTATAAATTAGCAGAGGATTTATTGTTTATGAATCCCCTAATAACTGCTATTGAAGTCTTTTTAGGAAAAGGTTCTCGATAATTTTATGCATCCCCTAAGATATTTGGAAATTTACCCTTCACTCTGCGAGTCCATTACTGGAATAATTTAAACAAAATAATGATGAAGGCAAATTTGATATTGGTTAGATTCTAAATTATTTTCCAACCGTAAAGCTCCAACTAATTAAATAAATTTTGATTGAGACTGATATTATTTAAAAATTATGTCATTGATTGAGAATAATTTTGCTGAATTGAATATTTAATTATTTTATTAAATCTGGAGCAATTCTCATCCAAGAATTAATAGGATTAAATCTTACTTTAATTTTAAGGTTACTATATATAAATAATTTAAAAATTGGGTATATTCAAACAACTCTTCATGTTTTTTTAAAAAACATATAAAGAAAAATATTCCCTCTAGGCAAAGAATTTTTAATTCTTGAGCTTATTTATTAATAATTTCTAATAATAATATAAGATTTTGATGTAAAAATTATCATAAGTATAAAATTGAAAAATATAATAAAAAAGTTAGTTTACAATTCAAGTGTTCTTAAGTATAGTTATCTGATAAAATAAACTTTAATTATCAGGTAAAATATTTATAGAGTATTAAAGGCTACACAAATTATGGAAATAGGTAGAAAATGAATGAAAATATTAATTCATTGATTTTATTAAAATTATTGGAGAATTCATTTGTATTCATATGATACTAGTCAATAGTTTTATTTATTAGTAATTATTTTTTAAGTATATCATAAATTATACTATAATCTACCACATTATAGCATATATCTATTCTTAAAATTTCATAGAAAATTTTCTAATGAATATATTAATCCAAATATTCAATCACACTTAAATATATCAAAATAGACTTTGAAGTCACTATGATAGAAAACATTTGAGCCATCGTAATAAGTAATGGAAAACTTGTAAACATAAATAATAAATGTTTATAAGGAATCTAAAATATATTCTTTGAGCTACTGTTCCTTGAGAGTATTGACATTTTATTTAGTTGCTATATTTTCCTTGCATTTTGTTCTATATTAATAGTGTATCTTCAGCTTTCAAATTGCTGTTACAGCATCTACTTCTCGTAAATATTGCTAAATATAGAGTATAATTTTAATTTTTTACTGCCCCTCCATCAATAACATCACTATTTGACATTTTATTATAAATTATTATCGATTTATTTTACCTATCCCAGTTTATTATCCAAAATATTTTTACCTAATACAATAACAATTTTTATTTATCATACTTATTTAAGAAAATTTAATTTGGCTTAGTTGGACTGCTTTTATTGTTTTCTCTGTAAGAATGCGTAAATAGTATTTAGAATATAATATTATAAATAATAGTGAATGATTTCACAAAATATCTATAAAGTTTGGTTTGAGAAAATTGCATAAATTAAATATAGATCAATTTAAGATTATGTGTATCAGCTTATATCACTAATTTACTTTTGATTTTTATATTTAACTTAATTCAAAACTATGAACTATTCAAATTATACAATTTAAGGATAATTTTCTATTTATTTTCTCTATGTAATCAAAACCCCAAAACTTTTTCAGTATTTTGATTTAGTTTTTGATTGATAAAAGTAGACTATTAACGCATACTTATATTAGGGTTTTAATAGGGTTTATGTAGGGGTTTATAGTTTAAATATTAGTAATTTAAGTGAGTATAGCAAGCGAGTTTTAAAAATTTTTCGCACAAACATAAGTTTTGAGTCATATGGCAGTTCTCTGAATTTTATCTTTCTTAGTTGCTGCTTGATTATATCTATCGTAATATCGTTTTAGTTACTTGGCTTGATATTAGTTGTGTATGCAAGTTCTCTGAGACCTCCATTAATTTTATTCTTATCGAGATATTGTTTGATCCTTTACTTAGAATCTCTCTCACTCTTGCAGCTAAAGTAATCGTTCCTTGGCATGTCTTATCTATTATTATTGCTGATAATGCCCATATATCCCAAGCAATATCTCCGTCACTCCAATCTTCTCTCTCAGGGAAATATCCTGGAGTGCCTCGAACATTTTCAAGTGCAGAGGCTTGCACTCTTTAAGCCCTGTTGAAATCAATAATTTAGACTCTTAGAGGTTGAAAGTCCATCATTATATTTTCTGGTTTATGTCTCTATGAACGTAACCGAGCTTGTGAAGTTCTTCTATTTCTTCAACAATCTGCTGGAATATCTAGCCAATTTACCTTTGGCACCTGTTGTCAGATAAAAAACTCTCTGTAAGTCATTTCTAGGAGGGGAAGCCTAAATGCTACGTGATCTTTTCCAAGTAAAATGGCATCAAGCTAAATAATATGCCTGGACTCTTTAAATTTAGCTTATTAAAGAGCGCACTCGTTAGCAAATTTCATTTAGAACTTGTCATCAGCAAGAAAGTAATTGAAAGGATAAATTTTGCAAGCATATTAGTCATCTGTGATAACTTTCTTCTCTATTTATCCTCTAGAGTGAGATAACTTTCAAGACAGGAATCTATGTCAATTATTTTCAAGACAGGTATCGTCATAGCCTCGATTTTTACCATAATTTTATTAATCTCTGAGACTTGGAGGTTCTTAACTGCTTTCTTCATTTTCACTTACTTCTATACCTCAACCCTAAAAGACTCAGCTGGATTTCTTGACCTTCTTTCTTATAGGAATCTTTTTCCTGTAGGTTCATGAATAAACACAAAGCTTTGATTGTGTTTTTCTTTAAGTGCACTTTGATATCTCTTGTATGAGAATATGGCTTCTCACTGGACTCATAGATATACTTGCCATCCTTCTTTATAATGCTTTAGATACAACCTAGGCATAATGTTTTGTATATCTCTCAAATGTCTCTAATAATTTGACTTGTAGAGGAAAACTTTATTGCATTCTTTGTATTAATAGTCAATTTTTTGGCTGGTAAAACTTAATACTCTATGGCGGGTTATTTAACTTCCTCCTCAATATGCTCTTTCTCTATGATGACTACTTTATTATTTTATATTTGAATCTCAAAGGTTGACTCGTCAAAAGTGTCTTAAGTAGGCTCCCACTAAGTGCAAGCGTCTCTGGTCTCAACCTTTTTTGGTTGCTAGGAATGATAACTTTTATTGACTTTAACCATTTAATGCCGCTCTTCTCAAAAGGTTAGTGCTCATTTTAGTTTGCTGATATATTTTATTATAATAATGATAAAAAATACCTAGAAATACTATAATTGTAAAGTATAAGACACTTTAATAAATTCTTTGCTTAGAGGTAAGTAAATTAAATCACCGAAAACTGCTGAAAGTTGACATCTTTTATGAGTATATTTTTCTTTTTACTAAATTAAAATGCTCCTAAGGAAGTTTTGTTTCTCTAGGAGGAACTCCAATCAAGTTTGAACTTAATTTGGAGGTAAAGTTATAAAACATTTTTTAATATAATAATGCTCCTAATTAAGTTTTAACCTTAAAATTTATCTCCTAATAAAGTTTGAACTTAATTTGAAGGACCTCCTAAAATAATTAAACATTATTAGGAGCAATTTAATGGAGAAAGTTTGATAAAAATGAAAATCAATCTGTGAAACTTGGAGCAAGTGTCTCAATGCTTCTCCTAATATCTTTTCGAGGTGGACCTCCAGTAGGTCCTCCCTATTTAGTAGTAAGATTTTAATAAACTTAGAATGGATATCCATAATTTTAAATTTCATTAACATTTCTAGAAATAGGTAGCAAGATGGAGTCTATGAATGACTCAATAAAGAGAATTTGATTTCAAGATTTAATAGGAAAATTTCGATGTAAAGAAAACCTTTATAAATACTTGGTATAGCAAGGTAACTTCTATATAAAGATTAATATATTCACGATAGTTGGATTATTCTTGCCAAATTAGGATGGAACTAAAATCCCATTCTTACAAGCCTTACTGAAAGAAGAGAAAAAAGCTTTTAAGTCTAATGAAATTAGGATGATTGAGATTCCTAACTATCCAGAAATATCAGTGAAAAACCTAGATGACGATGCTTTGAGTGGCCCAGATGTTGCTCTCTACCTTCCATCAAAGCTACAGCTCTCTGTAAGTTGCCAGATAGAAACTTCCTCTTTGGTGTTCTTGGAACTTTGAAACCTGAGTACTTAAATGAAGTAATTTAAGAAGCTCATAAGAAACTTTACAGTATCTCTCTTGAATAAAAAGAGAAGCAAAAAATTAAAATCAGTGATACCTGGCTATAAGAACTGCAGAAGCATCCATTCATCTCAAGTAAGCTTAGGCTTCTAACTTTATAGAAAAATCTGGCACCGCTATATATTTGATGAAAGCGTGCAGCAAATTAAGCAGAGAGAGAAAGTCTCAAGTAAAGCATGAATTGAGTTGAGACTCTTCAAGGTTTTATAAAAGCCAAACGAGATGAATATAGATACAGGAGCTGGCTCTAAGAGAAGAAACATTAGGCCCAAGCAAGCCTTAAGAGGAAGAAAAGAAAGAGAAGCCAAATCCCTTTATGGGTTAATTTAAAATGTGAACTTCTTCATTTTTTTTTAATCTAAAAACTTATTTATATACACAAAATCTCCCCTCTCTTGCGCATACTTTAGCTTTATCATCGCTGACTCAGCACTCTTAATAAAATCTACTGTATCTATCTTCAAGTCGTGCATCAAGTGATAGAGTAAAAATTCTTTTAGTGGCCTTTCAATAACCTCCAATATAATTCAATTCCATTGATCTGAGGACTGTAGGGAACATTAAATACAGGTGTTATGTTTAATCTTTCATATTCCTTTCTTGAGTCTTTAGTTTTATGAACTTATATGTTATCAACAAATAGAATGATCTCTTAGTCAGCGTATATATCTCTAGGCTATTATAGTAACACTATGTATTACTTAGTCTTTATAGACCGAGAGTGGATAACATAAGTCTCTAAGCCATTATCTTCACTTATTCCACTAAGTATAGCATGAGTTTAAACCTTAACTTTTTAATCATAAACTTCCATGTTGCTGTACCTCTTGTACCAAGACCTTGATATAAAGGTATTGAATGTAAACACAGCATGATGAACTTAATATTATGCTCTTAAGACCTCTGCATTTAATCGAATATATAATTTAAGATAGTCTTATAAAATGGAAATATGAAGTCAATCACTCTCTTAATGCTATTGAAGGTCTTGTAAGATATTCCATTCTTTTTATAAATGTTAGCTATAGATTAAGCAGAAATATGAATCTCAGGAAATTGAAGATGAAACATTACAGCCCTTTAGGCGAGAGAGAAATGAGCCCAATATTTAAGTGTCTTATCATTGATAAGATAATCAATATGATGCTGTTGTAATCTTTTGGTCTCTTAGGCTTAGAATTAATCTATTATCTCTTCAAATTTAATGATAAAAACAGAGAGATCTAACAGTAGCAGGAGATTTATGGAGCAGTCTTGCTATAGAAGTGTTATTGAGAATAGGTTTGAGTTGATAACTATAATTATTAAAACAATATCGCAAATTATACAGTAAATCTATATACTCACAGTCATAAACTGACCCCAAACCTCGCATATACTCAATTAAATTACTAATATTTAAACTATAAACCCTCATAAATCCTTTTAAAACCCTAATAAAGCATGCTTTTTAGTCTACTTTTATTAATCAAAAACTCAATCAAACTATTGAAATGGTTTTGGGGTTTTGACTGTAATAAAGGTGAAATTGTTCAATAAGCTCAAACATTAATTATGGTTTAATGTAAGATATAGAAAAATATACAATTTTAAAATTGAAACTCTTTAATTATTTTTTAATTTACAGATTTAATTGGAGACTGAAAAGCACGATAATAAATTAATTAATTAATTTAATATTTAAGAAAATTCAACGCTTAGAATATTAAAAACAAATAAATGGCACTTTTATATTTTAAATTTAAGTAAATATGGGAATTTGTAATGCATGCATCAAGCCACTATAAGTACTTTCCAGTCTTAGTAACATTTTTATTTTTTAATAAAAATCATAAAAGTTAGAAGAAGAATAACAGCATATTAACAAATTTTGGGAATACTAGAAAGGCTTTTACCACATAATCCAATTAAAGTAAATTTCATTGAGTAGCTATGATAGCATTTACGATAAATAGTGAGAAGCTGGGTATCAAATTTGAGCGTCGCATTATACTTGCAAAGGATCTTATAAAAATTACAATTAGATGCTATAGAAATAAAGAACCTATTCAGTACCTAAATAGGTTATAGATAACTATTCTATAAGATTCAGATTAATTTAAGGAAATAGTAACCGAAAGGTCTACCATACTATCATCACAACTGCTCAGCTCTCAAAAAATAGTTCATATCACGATTACTAAAAAGATTATTCTAATAAACTCAGTTTTATTAATTACACAAGCAATTTAATATATAAATTAAGATAAATAATAAATAACTTATTTTATACTTGTATGAGCTCTTAAGTCTTATTTAAAACTATTGGCTCTTTATAAATATTTAATTTACTTAAAATGACCTAATTATATATATTCTTTTTAGCACTTAGAATAATCAGTATTTTAATATTTAACACTTTAAACGTAAAATGTAGATTAACAATTAATCAGGTGAATTTGACTGTGATTTATGCCCACAACCTCATGACAGCTATCAAGCATTAAAAAGCACAAGCAGAGGTACCATAAAGGGGAGTATGTAGCTTCTCTAATTGAGTTACAAAGGAATTAGCTGCATGTCATAGTTCAAGCATAGAGACAATAAATAGAAAACTTGAAAGAACAATTAGTTAAAAAGATCTTAAGGTGAAATAAAAAATAACAGATTTCCAAAAAAAAATCACTACATTAAAGAATGAGCATGCAAAATTTTGTAAGAAAAAATTTTCACAATCAAAAATTAAAATTAGCATTCAAGAATTATTTAAAACCATGCACCATATAATATAGACCTCTTCAAGAAAGATGAAATGGACTACCTAAGTGCAGAAATATGTGAACAATATGCAGATATTATAATTGCTGATTGCTCATTTTCGGATACAATGATCAATTTTAAATATAGTATATCGGATAATAAAAAGCTAATGACACTTGAAATTGATAAAGTATAAAAAACTAGCCTGCTTTATTTTTGGGTAACAAATAAAAAACTTGAATTCGGTCTAGAATTTTTCAATAAACATAAATACACTTACATAGATATGAAAGTTTGGGAAAACGTTGATGACTATGGAAACCTTGAAGGAGGACCAGGATATTATTTCGATCACTAATTTGAAATGTGTTTGATAGGAAAGAAAGGAAAATTTCACTTTGACAACATTCATCATCTAAACCCAAACATTATCAAAGTAAAGAGAAGGGAGGCATAAAGAAAGCCAGATTAACTCTATCAAATTATCAAGAAAATGGTTCCTGGTGCAAGAATAATTCAGTTTTTCGCAAGAACTCATAACAAAACAGAAGGAATAATTTCACTAAGAAATCAAATTGAAAAGGCAAAACTTAGAGATCTTTAATATTTATATATTGTTTTATAAAAAAAATACTTAATTTTCTTAATTTTTTAATAGTAAATAAGCTTTAAAATTTGTAATTTATAAATATTTAAGTCTTTATACTTGTTATTAATTTTTATAAGTTTGCCGATTAGTTAATTAAGATTTTTTTTACAATTTTTTACAATAGAAAAGGAATTAAACTATATTGGAATATCTGTTTTTTAATATTTTATAGAGAAATTAATATAGGTCATAATTAAATGTTGTCATCAGTAGCTTTATAAACACATTTTTCTTTATGTCCCCTACCAAATGTCCCTAGGGGACATTTGGTAGAGGTTTTGGGGTTTTGATAAATTTGTTTTGAAATTTAATGAGGTTTATCTCAATTCTTTATTTTATGATACAATTTTTTAATTAATAAATCAATTCTGATATTTGGTTTCAGATACTTTATAAATTTAAGTACTTTAGAGCTTTTGTCAAGACATGCTGAAATGCTAAAGCTACCCAATCGTAATTTAAAGAAGACATCAAGGTCGCATAATTGATATATAAGCTAGTCTTTGTTTTCGATAGTCTTATCAATTACGATTGATTTCTTAATAAAAGAAAAGAATTTCTCAATTGGGGCAATTTCAAAATGATAAGGCCCCAAGTCGTAAATGCTAAGTTGGAGCAATCTAAATGTTCTCTAGATGTGCTAGCTCTTGTGATAAGTCTCATTGTCAAATAAGAATATAGTGCTCGCCCTCCACTGTTTATCTTATTAGTCCAGTATGCATATTAGTTCCAGTAGAAAATAATAGAAAGTCTTACTATTGTTATTTCCTTTATTTATTTTAAAGTATAGTCTCCTTTTTTTGAAACTCCTGCAAGCACATTCACCTGATACAGTCTTTGCAAGAGGTCCGAATAATATTTAATCCCTTTTGGACTCCAGCCTTCTTATGGTCATTTCTCAATTGAATGCTGCTTTCATCTATGTTAATTATAGTTTTAGCTAAGCTCGATTGATCGATAGATCTTTAGCGGCTAAATGCCGAGCCACAATTGACTATTAATAATATGTTCTTTGATAAATTTTGTAAATCTTTTTAAAGCTCATTTTTAATGACGACTTCATGAATTTTTACAACTTAGTCTTACTTATAACTAAGCCTAATTTTTACTTGAGTTGTTCACTGATCTCCTATGTCGATTTTATTAAGGCCCCCCCCCTTCTTCTAATTGCTTTTAAATGAAATATTAAATAGTTTGATAGTTTTGGCTAACTTATTTTGCTATTTAAACTATTTAAGGGCTAGCTTATCAATCTTTTAGTCTTGAACATTATCTAATTAGGTTCGAGAAAGCTTAAATCTTTTCATTAGCGAATTTTTAGAGCATCTTTAGTTTTAATTTAAGTCGTTTAACTTTTAGATAATAAACTCTTGGTTATTCTTATCTTAAGTTTGCTTATTCAAATTGAATTTTATTTTAACTATTAAGCCTCATCTATAAATCTATCTTAGTACTTTGGTTATTATTGTAAGCATGAACTTAGTAAAGAATTTCAAAATCCTTATAGGCTTTATTCTTAACTTCATCAAAGTTTATTTCATCACTCATTACATTTTAATTATACTATAGATGAGCTTAAAAAGCATTCGAGAAATAATCCTTAAATTCTCATAACACAATGGTACTCTTAAACGATTCAAGACTTTTGACTTATTTAGCAACTTTACTAGGGTCACTAATAAAACTGTTGTTAACAATACTGTAATAGTTTCTAATATTTAATTTTCTTTATCAATTAAATCATCTAGAGTTATAGTCTTCGCTCTAGATCTTCTTCAATAAACTATTTAACAAATACTACAGAAGTAGCTTTGCATTTCCAACTTTCATCACTTATGTTTTTACACTGAGAGCTTGAGCTATTTGATTAATTTTCTTCAGATTCTTCTTAGAGCTATCACTGTAATTTATTTCAAAAAATATTCGAATATCAGTTTATAAAAACTAGTGAGTTTATTTTAGGATTTCAATTTTTATATGAAGTTTATTTAAATGTTAAGAAAGTTATTATTCTATAATTATTTATACTTAATCAATTATAATTATTTTTACTCCCTATCCATTAATAAAGCTTAATTAGTAATATAAAAATAATAATAATTGATTAAGTACAAATAATTATTTTTTGAAGATAAATTGCCTACAAAAAAAATGCTTAAATGGAACAAAGACTTTAGAAGATTAATATTCATTAATTAAGAGAGAAATAGGAAATAAGAAAGAACTTTATGATTTTTTGACTTAAGAATGTGGGGCATACTTGCCAAAAGTAAACTGCACTAATGTCTATTTCTTTAGAACTATAATTAATAGGAACAAAGAGATAACATTTAGTAAATAACGACTTTATAGTACTTGAAAAGATCAGATGTTATCGTTGTTGCTGTTCCTTAAATAGAGGTTTAACTCTGATGATTTTCTTGAGTATGCTTAAACTAAACCTTCACTTTTATATTACTTACCTGATTAATGTGACTGGTTACATTTGGAAAAAAATGGATAGTCAATATTTTGCTGTTTTTGGATTAAGAGGGTATTAACGGCATGGTATAGCAAGCTAAAATAAGGAGAAGATAAAAACTAGATTAATCAAACAAATTGATTCTACAAATGAAGCCTGAATTTGTTTCAGCCTTAAATAACTCTATAAGCTACAGCGGTAAATTTTCTTACTTCTTATTCTTATTTTAGTATAAAAAGGCAGGTCTGCTTATCTAATGAAGTAGTCAGTCAAACGAAGAAAAAGACCAAATGAGAATGAGGGAATAAAAAAATAATAACTAACTACCCTCCTCGACAGAGCAAGCAGAAATATCTGGAAATAATGAAAGAATGAGACAAGAATTCTAGGGAATGAGAGAGCAAAATGACAATTTAATAAAATATAAGTAGCTAGTTCATTAACTTCAGAATGATGTGCTCCTTGATGATTAAGGCTGTCCTTAAATGATGGGGCCTATTTAATAGAATAATAATTGTTGATAAGAAATGGTTTAACTCTAAGAGCTACACAAATTAATTTAACTAAATAAAATTTTTAACTAAGTATTGCATCCTATTTAACTTCAAAACTAACTTTAATTTTATTGTCTCTCTTATTACAAGCCAGTTTTGATTCCTCTCCTTTATAACCTTATCAATATCTTAATAAAATTAAGAATATTTCTATCTATAAAATTTTAGTAAGTAACACATCGAATTAATAAGAAATCTTAAGTTCCTTGTACTTCCCATATTTATGTTAAATACATAGGTTTTATAATAAAAAACTTTCTTGGATAAATTTCCAATTTTATTTCCATTTAGAATTATTCATGAGATAATAGGCCCAATAAAATAGTTATCATATTACAACTAAAAGGTTATAAATCAAACGAATCAGTAAACATTAATTTAAAGGTTGTCTTATTTCATTCCTCAAAGTTTGTAAGTAAATAGTAGAGTTTAGTACAGTTTAGTATATTTTGTGAGATTTTAGTATACTTTGTTATTTTTTAGTAGAATTTAGTAGACTTTTTTAAAAACTTATCAGATAATAGATTAAAAGGAATTTTAAGTTTAATAAATAAGCAATAATCATGAAGCTTAAAATAAGTACCGATTTTGCTTATAGTGACTATTTATGGTAAATAATAAAAATTCATGAATCCTATACTACTAATTTTGGGGTTACTAATTTTATTATATTCAGGGTCTATAAAAGGGGGAAAATTATTTTGATAAATAAAAACTTAATGAGTAAGCAATAGAGCATTAAAAAATCGAAAAGTATTAAGAAGCAAAAATAAATTGAGGAGTCTTGTGATCCCTCAAATTATACAGCTGAAATTTTTAATGAAAGCTAGCTTGCTGAATTAAAGAAAGAGGAAAAAAGAACAAAATATTTAAGTACATAAAGAAGTAATAAATTATGGGATAAAAAACTTTTAAAGATGTCAAAGTTGTACTCCAGAAAAAGTTTGGTAAGATTGTATTTTTCGTTTGAGAAGAATATGATAAATACAATACACAATAAAATATAAATTAGGACTCTGTTAGACTTGTTAGAATTGCTTTAAATCGTCATCTTCTTCATCATCTTCTTAATTTTCAACTTTTCTTGTTCTTTGTGAAACATAGCGAGATATTCGTGTCTGGTCCAACATCTTACTGCTTTCTATTTCCGCTTTGTTAGGACTGCAACAGTTGAAAGCTCGAGCACTTCTCACTTTGAGACTGCTATATCAGACTTATTGATCAAGGAGGAGATTCCATTTTATTCACTGGAAATTTAATAAATTTGAGATTTTAAGTAATTAAATTAAACATATTAAAACTTTTTAAGTTTTAATGATCAGAAATTAAAGTTTCTGCTAATATATTTAATCTATAGAGAATTTTTAATAGGGATGTCTTAATTAATTTTAAGATGATATTTATTAATTAATACTGTGTTTAATTTAATTACTTAAAATCTCAAATTTATTAAATTTCCAGTGAATAAAATGGAATCTTCTACTTGATCAATAAGTCTGATATAGCAGTCTCAAAGTGAGAAGTGCTCGAGCTTTCAACTGTTGCAGTCCTAACAAAGCGGAAATAGAAGGCAGTAAGATGTTGGACCAAACACGAATATCTCGCTATGTTTCACAAAGAACAAGAAAAGTTGAAAATTAAGAAGATGATGAAGAAGATGACGATTTAAAGCAATTCTAACAAGTCTAACAGAGTCCTAATTTATATTTTATTGTGTATTGTATTTATCATATTCTTCTCAAACGAAAAATACAATCTTACAAATCAAAATAATACCCATAAGATTTGGCTGATTGCAACATTGAATAATTGAAAAAGTGAATTTAACACACCTGGAAAAAGTGACATCCAAATAAAATAAAATGGAAATTAGCCTAAAAAATTAATTAAAATAAAACTCCAGTTATTGAAAAAGGAAAAAGTGATAAAAATTTTAGTTCATCTGAATAAAATAAGCAGAGTATTAAGTTAACTAACTTTTCCTTGAATTTTTGAGCTCCAATCAAAAATTAACAGAGAATGAGGAATCTTAAACCCTATCAGATGTAACATACCTCAACTTGGATAAGGTTGAAGAAAAATAGCAACAAATTACCAAAAAAAAAGATGACAATTGATGCTATGAAAGATATCTATGACAGGTTATTTGTATAGGTTCTGAAGTTTTAGAAACAAATATTTGAAAAACTTAATTAAAAAATAGCTCAAACTTTAAAGAGAATTAAAGATTTAGACAAGAATCTTTAAGAACTTGATATTAACTCAATTCAATAGTAAATAAGGGAAGGAATAGAGGAAATTTAAGATGCCTTCAAATAGTTAATTGATGACATTAAGAAAGCTTCCCCTACAATTGGAATTGCGTCTCAAGAGCAGCTGGCAAATCATTCTAAACTTGCCCAAGAACTTAATTAAGCTTAAAACAAAAGAATTGATGCAATTCTAGCTTTTCTCTCATAAAATTATTTCAAATTTATTAAATTTGAAGAAATAATTCAAAAAGAATTTCAAAGCTCAAGAAGCACTTAATAGCGAATAAACCAAAACAATAGAAATTCTATCCGATAAAATTAACAAAGCTTAAGAAGAAAATTATAAAGTGATTAATGAAAGCATGGAAACTATTAATAACAATATTAAAATAGAAAATTCAATATTCCCAATTCTTGAGAAATAAGAAATTAAAATTAAGGAAACAGTATTATTCACTAGCAAGCTAAAACATCTCAATAAGCATAAAATTTTCATAAAACTTAGGTAGAACCTGTATTAGATATATAACCTATATTTGAATAAGATATCTTATAAACGGTCCAAAGATTTAATTCAAGGAATAACCATGTAAGATTTATCATCATTGAGGGTAAGTAATTTTTATTTGATAAAGTCTCTCAAAAAATTTACTCAATACATGAATAACTCATTTAATGAAACAACTATTACTTTATAACTTCAATAGTATTACATTATAACTTAATTACTTACTTTAATAATCATTGCCTTTATGAGCATCTTGGGTTTTGGGGTTTAGTTTATATTGTTGATATGAGATAATGATGTTTATCTGATAAAACCCCATGATTTTTTAAAGAATTAAGATAGGGGGGTATTTATAAATAATCAAGAATTTAATTTATATTGGCGTAACATTTTAATGATTAGCCCAATTATTAAATCTATTGGCTCAAATAATTTTCCATATAAATTAAACCAATCAGGATGTGTGTATTTATTTTTACGCTAATTTTAATCGATTCTGGCCAATATAAATTAAATTCTTGATTATTTATAAATACCCCCCTATCTTAATTCTTAAAAAAATCATGGGGTTTTATCTCTGATATGTATTATAAGATCAAAGACTAAATAAATATTTCTATGGTGGTTGGGAACTTCGAAAATCAACTCAAGATAAAAATTTAAAGAAAACATGGCAAGGAAAATTATCGAAACTACCTACTGATTGAATAACTTATCTGATTTATTAAGAGTATCACAAAAGAAGACAATAAATTGCTATAATAAATGATGAAGTATTAAATACCTCCATATACTTTGACGCAGTCTATACCCTCAACAAAATGATCTTTCAAAGATAGCTAGCCAAAGTTAACTAGGAATAACACATGGGAGAATTCTGACATGGGTAAAACTGCGATAACAAGAATTATCAAAGAGATATTATTCATAAAGAAACGCAATGATGGAGACTGTAATTTTCTAATTGGTAATCACAGAACCTGCTCAGATAATGAATTAGATAAATCAAAGTATCAACCACTTACTTATCGAAAATAATTTTTTGGCAGCTAAGACATTGGTATATCTAACACAAAGCCAATAGTTAAATTGGAAAGTGCTATCTGAAAGGTATTTTACATCAAAGTCATCATAATAATTTGCTAAATAGTTATATGAAATCGAGCGTGGCTGTAAAAATTCCATTAACAGCAATTCATATAGCCAAGTATTTCACATCAAGTTGTAAAGTAATGACTTGATAAGCGGCAGAATATCAAAGAAATAGATTGGCATAAAAAGAAGAGGCTTAAACTCAACATAATTTATTTAAAAGAAGATTAACAATAGCATTTAATTACTTCGGGATGAGAAAATATCTCATTGAATTATTCATTATTTTTCACATAATTTTATAAATTTTCACTTTAATTAAAACTGTACAATTAAAAATAGTAAAGAGTTTTATTGATCAATTGCACATTTGTTTTTTCTGTACATTAAATAATGAATAATGCTTGATTTTATTTTAATATTGCAGGAATACATTCGATTTGGAAATTAAATTATAAATAATAAATAAATAATTAAATTCGTGGCAGTTAACTTTCTGGAAACCTAGACAATATGGTACTTGTTTGAAAGAGAATTCAAAATCAGCTGGACTCTACTATTGGCGGTACCCCTCTATCGCATCCCTGAAGCGAGATAACTCCACTTTAATTTTGGCATTAAAATCAACTAAACAAATCCCCCAAAATTAAAGTCGAGTTAACTCGCTTCAGAGATGCGATAGAGGGGTACCGCCAATAGTAAAGTCCAGCTGATTTTGAATTCTCTATCGAACAAGTACCATATTGTCTAGGTTTCAAGAAATTTAACTGCCACGAATTTAATTATTTATTTATTATTTATAATTTAATTTCCAAATCGAATGTATTCCTACAATATTGTGACATCTTCAAATATTGTACTTTTCATAGATAAAATAAAGAATAATAATTATCGTTAAATTGATTTATATATTTAATTTTTGTAATCTTCCCAAATTATTAATCTTTAAAGAATAATATTACGAATATTAAATGATTTTAAGAGTAAATTAAGAATTGTAAGATCTAAACTCCTACACAAATCTGTACTTAGTATTGTAAATCCTATTTTTAATAATTAATGGCATCATACATAAAAAGAATAAATCACAATAATTTAGAAGAAAAAAAAAGGAACATTATCTAAATAAATTGTTTAAAAATTTATTATTTATACGCTTCTTAATAAAAATTAAACTCAAAGTTCATTGACAGAATTCACTATATTTATTAAATATATTGGTATTGGTCAGGCATAATCGAATTTTTGGAAGGCCAATTAAAATTTATGATAACCAATTTTAGGCAGTTTAAATTGGAAAAATTATACAGCGTGCGTTCATTTGAAAGTAATTTTAAAATTAGTTAAACTTTAATATAAGTTAAGCTATTTAATTTTATCTATAAAATAAAAAAATCTCTAATTTTTACCTCATAATTCAATTTATTTTCCATCGAATTAAAATAGAGTAAACTTACTTAATATAATATGTCATATAGGATAGCCTTGAATAACATTTAATTAACTTTAAAGTTACATACAAAATAAAACTTAATGCAACTCACTTAATTCAATTATTCTTGATCAATACCTCAAATCCCAATAGATGCTTGTCTGAGAGTTTATTGTAAATAAAAGACATTTTAATACGAAAATGCGATTAACTACTATCCGTAGCTTCCGACTAGGGTAGTGATTAAAATTTAAACATGAAAAAAATTTTCATTCGCTATTCTTAATTTGAGAAGATTCAGGTTATGTTGCAAGTTTGTAATGTATCTTAATTGTTATATAATAATTTTTTCTTACCTTAGATTCTTGTCTTTCTGTTTAATAGGCATTATTATTATTATTTAATGCTGTACAAAAAATAATACTGGGGCTTAAGCAGCCAGATAAATATAATCAGATATTCATACTTTGACTTTTGGTGATCCAGTTTCCTCTTTCCAGGGGAGTTAGCCCTAGTGATGGTTTCTCCATTTATGTTTAATAGGCATTTAGAATTGTATTTAGGTCAATTCTACAAACAAATCTTATCTTGAATAAGTCTTGAGTTATTTCTACTCCCCAGATTCATTTGTTGGCAAACAAATCTTACTTCTATCCATTCATCTTTACGATCAATTAGAAAATTAAAGCGAGACTTTTTTAACTTCATATTCAAAACCCGTTAGTGAGGTTTATAAGTGCTTTGATTAGTAGGGTAAAGTTGGGGTTTTATTAGGGTTAGTAGAAAAATTAGGCCAGTTTGCAAAATGAGAAATAGAAATTTGCGATTTTTGGGGTCTATTTATGATGAGAAATATTTAGATTAACTGCTTAAGCTTAAGTATAGTTCGAAATTAATATAGACTAACTCAAACCAGTGATGAATTTTTGTGCGATTGCAAAGCTATTGCGTAAGAGCCCTTTAACTGTAAGGTATCACTGCTTTTTAGCTGTTTAGCATTTCAATGCTGGTTCTTGATGACATTCTGCAAGAAGATAAAAGTTCTCTTCGCAGCATATTGACTATCTTTGCGATTCTAAGACTCTTAAGTATTTGGCACACTTTCCACTTGACTAGCGAGCTGTGATGTTTCATCGAAAGTTTCCTGACATGCGCATCTCTCCATAGACTATCGCAAATATTTATAGAAGGAATGGAATTACTTTCAAGACTGTCAACAGAGTCAAGAGAGTGATTGATTTTACAGTGCCATTTTATAGTTATAATTTAAACTATATATAAGATTAAATACAGAGGAGAGGGCTATTGATAAAAACATCAAGTTCATATACGCTGATGAAGCAATGTTTACATTCAACACCATTATTATTATCAAAATATATTTATAATGGGAAATTGTTAAAATAAAATTAAAAATTATATTAAAAATGTAGTTTCAATATTTTTTTTTATATTAGTGTTTTAACTGATATTGATTTAAATTTGATATAATTTAACAGCCAATAATTTGACTCATCGATAGATAAAATTAGATTCAGGCTTAGAAATATATGTTATTTACCCTCGCTCTATTATGAGAGAGCAGTATATAGAGTTCTTACATAAACTAAGAGATAAGTACAACGATCAATAGATCATCCTGTTTGTTGATAACCTATCAGCTCATAAGGCAAAGAAAGGAGTCTAAGAAAGCTTATGAAGAGTTAAAAATAACTCCTGTGTATTACGTTCCTTACAGTCCACAATTTAATGGAATCGAATTCTACTGGAGTTAGATTAAGACTCACTACAATAAGTTACTGCTGTATCAACTAATTCATGATCTACCAATCGATACAGTAGATCTCATACAGAGTAGTTGCAAGAGAGTGGGTAAAGACTAGACTACGATATGTGTAAGAAAGGGTAGAATGAATGTTTATTAATAAGTGTTAGACTTAAATGAATGATTTATTTTACATATCAAACGAACACTTAAAAGGATTCGGCTTGTTTTCTTTTCTTCATCTGGAGCTTAACTTAGACCCATGTTTCTTCTCTTAGAATCAGCACCAGCATCTATATTCATATCATCAGGTTTTTAAACATCTTTATAAAGTCTCTTGATAATGTAATGAATGGTTTGACACTTTCTCTCTCTGTGAACTTTTTGCATTCTCTTTCATTAGGAATATACCAGTTCCAGGTTTCCATACAAAGTTATATATAAAAGCTTACTAGAGAGATAAGGATGCTTCTTTAGCTCCGCAAGGCCAGCTCTCGTTTATGCGTATGCCTTGCTTCTTTTAACCTTCTGGAGAAATAGAGTAGCGTTTCTTGTGAGCATCTTCAATTATTTCTCTAAGATAACCTTATCTCAAAGTACCAAGTACACCAAAGAAGAAGCTACTTTCTGGAAGTTTGTTAGAGAGCTGTTTCTTATTAGGAAGGTAAACTACCAACTCTTCATCTTTCATAGCATCCTCATAGAGATTAGTGACAGTTATCCCTGGTAGTTTGGTATTTCTATCAACTTAATCTCTTAGTTTTTAAAGGCTTTTTTCTCATCACAGAGTATAGCTTTTAAGAATGAAATTTTGGTACCTTCCATCGTTGGAAGGAATAGAACAACTGCATATTATGTTGATTATCATCAATTTAATTTATCATGTTAAGTGAGGTATCGATAGAGATCTTCCTTGCTTCTAAATCTTGAGATCATTTCTTAAGCTTCAACCCTCTTCATTGCAGTACTTATAGATTCCATCCTTGTTCCTTCTCTTGTTATTGAATTTCAAATTTTAATATATAGAGTTCTGGATCCTATTGTTAAAAATCTTAGTATTAAATATGGGCATCTTATAGGAGGTCAACCTGGTAAGGATACGTGGAGAAAGCTGGCAGAAGCTGTAACAAACTTCAGAGATGGAGCTCCATTTTTATCAATTTAGTTCCATTAAATTAGTACTAAATTTGTTTAAATTTAATTAGTACCGGTACTAAATCCGTTTAAGTTTAATTGGTACCATTTTAATATTACCAAAACTTAATTAGTACCTAGTTTTAATCCAGTGAGGTTTTAATGGAAAAGTTCCAATCTTGTTCAAAACTTAATTGATACCAGCACCAACCTGAACTTTATCAGAGTTGGTACCATAATTAAAATTATAAGGGTAAAATAAGAAAATTTATAGCTATAAATTACAGAGAAGTATGGTTGCTAATGCCTGAAATCTAACCATGATTCCACTTACGTTGCTCCTTTTGAAGAATGGTTCTTGTAAGTATGCTTATAGTAGCTTTATTGAAATTTAAATTTGGATTTAAACATGGCAGCTAACTTAAATCGTAAAGTAGTTGGTTTAGGAGCTGGTTAATCATAGCTCAACTTTGGTTCAAATAAGAAACCAGAAGTTATATACATTGAGAAGGAAACAGAGCTTAGAGTTCTTGTATTTGAAGCAAGTAATTATACATATAAATTTAAAACAAGTAAAAGTCTGCAGATGTGGGAATCCAAACATTAATAAAAGTTACTGAGGAATTCAAGGAACCTCTACAGATTGAAAAGATAAAATCTTTTGAATGCTAAGACTGCTAAATTTCTTCTGGACCGATTCTAGTTTGAAGAAACAAATGAAAGAGGTTCACTCTGGTAAGACTAAGGTGTATTTTAAGCATGATAAGGTTGATGGCAGGTACTAATGCACGAATTGGAGAAGTCTTTTACTCACTCAGCTAAGCTAAGAAGCATGTGCAGAAACATCACCTAATTGAGTTCTTAATTTAAGATAAAGAGACTAATAAATTAGTGCCCGCTAAAAGAAAATCTAATACTCTTGAGACTTAAAAAGAACAACAGGAGAAGCTAAAGAGGGAGAAGCGAATAGATTTAATGAATCAACCTGCTGGTAATGTCTTTCTAGCATGCTTCTAAGAGAGAGCAGTGTATATTCCTGCACTAAATACAGTAGACTTTAGCATTTGTATTGAAAACTACTTACATATAAACGTACCTGCTAAAGCAAAGCTCATAGTGGTTGATGATTATGCCTACAAGATATATCCTTTCATCTATCTCCTTAAGAACGAGCAGTATTAAAATGATTTTGCTAGCGAATATATCGTACTTAGAGAGGCTTAGAAAAAAGTTTTAGTCAAAATAGTGAAAAAATCGTTAATATATAAATTATTAAAATACATTGATATTATAAATAAATCACTCTCCAAAATTTAATATAATTATTTTTAATAAATTCATTAGATTTATATTTAATTATATTAAATATGGGCGCAAGTGATAAATATTATATTTTTACTACTTGCGCCCATATCTATTATATTTATAATTTATAATTTTTAATTTAATTGTTTTATTTTAAAATTCTTTATATTTATCAAATTACTTTTTTGTTAATATGAAATGTAATTTATTCATTGTTTTATTTTTCTATTAAAGAATTTATTTTATACATTGAAATTGTTAATATTTAAAGATGTGTTACTTTTATTAGTAGATTATTTACAAATTATTCATGCTTTTTCATATGAATAAATTAAACTTAATATACTTAAAAACAAATTTCATTTCTATAATTCAATATTAATAAACATACTATAGCATAAAAATTAAAAATTTTAATATAAATAAGTGGCTAAAGTAGCAAAAATATATAAGTATTAATAATTTAATTCACAATTAAATATAATTTTATTATTAATCAAACTAATTTCTAATTAATATTTAAAAAAAAGGTTTATACTATGCAAATTACTTATTTCTTTATATTTAAGCATTTGTATATTCACGATTTTTTCTCTATTTTGACTAATTGTAGAGAAGATAATAGTAAGAGCTCCAGCATATCCAAGACAATCCTTAGACGTTATGCTTGAACCACTAAAGAAGGCTAGATTTAAGAGATACAACAAAGACAAGCAGATAAAATTCGTTTGAATAAATTAAACTAATCTTCATTTAATACATATTCATTACTCACAAAATCTGCCTTTTCTCTACTAACCCTAATAAAACCCAACTTAACCCTACTAATCAAAAAACTTATAAACCTCACGAAGGGGTTTTGGGGTTTTGATTGTCATAGTTTTCAGAAATTTAACTGCCACGATTTTAAATATTTTAAATTAAAATTAATTATTTTTCCCAAATCATATATATTCCTACAATAGTTAAATTAATTTGACTCCGATCTTTAATAAATTAAGGAATTAATCAATAGTATAATTATAAATGTTCATTCGAACATTTGAGTTATACATTAAAGACAGTTAACAGAGAATTTACGACAAGTTGATCTATTTATTGTGTCTTGAGATCAATCATAAGAATTATTTTCGAGAAAAATTTAGAATTTAAAAATATCAAAATCCATTTATTAAATGATTTTATAAAATGTTGATAATTTTGTTTGAAGTTAGGATTTAGTTTGTTTCCCCTTCAATCAAAACAATTAAAATGTCTTTAAAGTTTGTCATAGTGCCTGAATCAAGTAGCTCTTTTGCGAGTTGAGATACTGAATTCAGGTTATCTATAACTTCTTAAAATTTGTCTCCAGCTAACTAATGCAGTATAATGACAAGGAGAGAGTAGTTATCCCTCCAAGGTTCTACACTATAAGACCCCAAAAAGTTAGCCCCATTAATATAAGGACACAGGTTTGATTCTGTTTAAAATGTTTAGGTTCCTTAAACTTGAGCTCTTGAAAAATTGCTGATAGTACAATATGAGTTATCATCGAGATTAATATTGATGTTCTGAGGCTTTAAATACAAATGAACACTATTTTATTCATGGAGCTTTGCTATTGCTATAGTGGCACTAACTATGCATCTCCATGTAACAACTCTACGATGCTATAGATTCAGTAGATCTCCTAAGTTGAAATCATAACTCTTAAGCCACATTAGCAAGTAAGTAGGACTAAAATAAATCTTGGTAATGTAGTCTAGTTGTTTATTATTGTGTTTCTCTAATTTAACAAGCCAAATGATGTCTTGTTAAACTCTATCTCAGTAGAGAGCATCTTATTTTAAGATGACTATTTGGTGTCTAGCTAAGTGGGTATAAGTTAGAGTAGGTCTCTTCTAAACCAACTCTTCTATTGACTAAATTAGATAACCTTTAAATTAAGTTTACTTTTTAATTATTTCTTCAAAGTTTAAATAGTTGCTTGAGATTATTTTATTTTTAAGTTATTTGGGAATTTTCTATTATTACTAAGAACCCAAATAGATTAATTTAGAATGTCCTTTTTGAGAATCATCAAAATTAGGGTTCTAAAATTAAGGTCCCTCCTTTTTAAGTTCCTCATTTTGATTAAATTCTTCATTGTGATCAGATTGTGGTTTTCTTTGTTTTCTAGTTTTATGTTCAAGATCCAAAGTATACAATTTCTTGACAACCTATAAATGAATTTTATATGCATTAAAATTGTTTATTTTACAAATGGAGGGCACCCTGATTCGCAAAGTTCAGCTTCAGTATGAACAATTAGATGCTTTTTTAATTGTGCTGTTGGATATTTACCATTAAACCTTTGTTTACAAACTTTGCAAGAATACCCGTCCTTAGATTTTAAATGAGCAAATTTTCCTTGCTTTCTAATATGAGTTTTTATGTGACTCGTATATTATTTATTAGTAAAGAATATGTCACAAATTGTGCATGCGTAAGAAGAATGGGAAATAGTATTGTATGATTGTATTTTACTAAATCCCAATTAAGACATGTTTTTCTTTTGATTCATTATGGTTTTCTAAGAAATGAAATTAACTATTTTATACTTACAATTTTCTAGAGTGCAACTTGAAAGCTTGACTATTGAAGATGTGAAATCATCTTCTGAATTAACACTGCTTAAAGATGACATGCCGTAGATTTTTATTCCATTTACTATTTAATAACATAAATTATAAAATTAATAATAGTCACAATTTAATCTATATCTTACGCTTTGTTATTAAATACAGCTTTTTATAGTTAATATTGAATATAGTAAAGAGAACCCAAATTTTAAACAAAATAAGAACACAATTGCAATAACTCAATATTTTTTAACTTCAAAACCCACAATTCCAGGGAAACTTCATTTCAAACCCTTTTGTCCAATCTATTGTCCAGACCGGACATTGACCGGACATTTTGATTTAAAGGGGGGAACATAAATAAAAGAAATGTTTTTCAATTGTAAGCCTGATTACAATAAATAAAAATTATTCAATAATTATCAATAGCTAATTAGGTAAAATAAAAAGAGATCTACAATAAATGCTTATTGCAGCACATGAGAAATTACAACCATTATAAAATAGTTATTAGTTAAGAAAAAGGTTTTCTTTTACAAATTTGAAGACTAAGAAAAATTAACAATTTAAAATTGTAATTAATTAATAAACTTATAGAAAGTAGTTAAATGATTTAAGAAAATACTTAAATCAACACGCAAATCCCAACCAGGTAATTTGAGGGGCAATTAAGTAGCAAATTAGACTGGTATAACTACTTTAAATTCCAGTGTAATTTTCTAATTTTTAATTAAATATAGGCAATATGTTCATGCCTCCCTATAAACAATCAAAAACCCAAAACCCCTTCAGTAGTTTGATTGAGTTTTTGATTGATAAAAGTGGACAATTAGTGCATACTTTATTAGGGTTTTAATAGGGTTTATGTAGGGGTTTAGGGTTTAAATGTAATGTAAATTTGTGTGTAATACAGGTGTTTTATTTTTACTATTCACTAAAACAGTACTTTTGCATCATGAGGCAACTTTCTAAACTTAATTTCTCCTATCCAACTTACAATTTAGTCTATTTTATGGTCAGCTCTGTGATTAGGCTTAATGATTATCTACTCAGCCATATCTTTCAATTTATCTTTTATATTATTCTATTCTAGATATTGCTGTATTCTCTTCTTTGAATCTTTCTCTCTCTCTTGCAGCTATAGTAATCATTTCTTGTCATATCGCATTCACAAATTATTGCTGCTAGAGCCCATATATCCCACTTAATATCACCATCTTTCCAGTCTTCCATTTCTGGAAAGTATCCAAGAGTACCATACACGTTGCCAAGTCCTGAAGCTTCAACTCTCTATAATCTATTGAAATCTATTATTACGACTCTGAGAGGTGAAAAGTCAAGCATAATATTCTCAGGCTTCAAGTCTCTATGAACATATCCTAAATTGTGCAGCTCCTCAATGCCTTGCAAACATTTGTAAGAATAAGAGGTAACTACTTTGGTATCCTTTAATCTTAAATGTAGTCTCTTAAAGTCATTTAGTACAGAGGGAGACGAAAAGCTACATGATCTTGAGCAAGCAGAAAAGCATCGAGCTTTATTATAAACCTGCACTATCTATCTCTTGACTTAGTAAGTGCTTGGTATTCATTTACGAAATCCATTTGATACTTGTCATCGCATTTGAAGTAGTTGAACGGATATATCTTGTTTGCGAACTACTTATCTGTTATGACTTTCTTCTCAAACTTATCCTCAAGGATAAGATAACTTTCTTTACACTCTTTAAGGTCAATTATATTAAATATTAGAAGTTTAAGTGCATGCATCTTAAGAGTAATTTTTACTAACTCTGAGGCAGGGAGGTTTCTCACTACTTTAATAAGTTTATTTCTTTCTTTACTCTTTGTTCCAGAGATTCTAAAGGGTCTCTTGGCTTTCTTTTTTAAAGGAAGACCTCACCAGTCTCTGGATCTATTGCTTCAAACTTCTTGCCATGGTGATTTTATAGATGAACTTTTAAATCCCTTGAATGATTGTATTACTTATTACAGTAAGGGCAGAAATATTTTCCATCTATCTTCTCATGTTTAAGATAGAGCTTGGGCTTGTTAGAGTGCTGCTCTAAGATATGACGCTTAAGAGCAGATTTATAAGTGAAGTTCTTCTCACACTCTTCACATAAATGTAATGCTTTTATTTCTTTTTTCTCTTCCTCCTCTTCAACCATTTTCATTGGAACTTCGCATTGAATTTCTTAGCTCTGCATTTCTATTTAACATCTGAATTTTTATTCAAAGTCTGATGCCTAAGGTTAGAAAATTTCAGGTTCTTGCTAGGTAGAGGCATCGGAAGTCTCAATTTTCTTTTGATTCATGAAAGGAAGTTTTTGCTGGCTAATGCCAAGCAATGCCGGTTTTCTAAGTAAGTTGCCGTTCATTTTATAAATACTTTTAATAATTATTCAAGCTGTTTAAATTCTACCTTTATACAAGAGTAAGAGCATATCCTCAAAGGTTTAGAGAAGTTTAATGAGAACAGTACGTGAGACATTAATCTTTTGTTTCCTATTTTTAGAGATAATTTATATACTAATTCATCCATTTTATTCATTAAAATGCACCTATATGTGTTTTGTAAAGTTAGGAGGAGCTCCTAAAGCTGTTCTTGCAAATTTAGGAGGGGATTTAATTTTTTTAATATACCACCTAATACGGTTTTGAACTATATTATAACCACTTAATTAAGTTTTAAATAAATTAGGAGCACCACCTAATAAAATTAATTATTATTAGGAGCAATTTAATGGAGAAAATTTGATAAAAATGGAAGTCAAACTTTGAAACTTGGAGAAAGTTCCTCCATCTTTCTCTAACTATCTTATTCAGGTTTACCTCCAATTGAATTTCTCTATTTAGTAGTAAAATTTTAGTAAGTTTAGAATAGATATCCATAATTTAAATTTCATTAACATTTCTAGAAATAGGTAGCAAGATGGAGTCTATGAATGACTCAATAAAGAGAATTTGATTTCAAGATTTAATAGGAAAATTTCGATGTAAAGAGGACCTTTATAGATACATGGTATAGCAAGGTAACTTCTATATAAAGATTAATATATTCAAGATAGTTGGATTGTTTTTGCAAAATTAGGATGGAACTAAAATCCCATTCTTACAAGCCTTACTAAGTGAAGAGAAAAGGCTTTTAAGTCTAATGAAATTAGGATGATAGAGATACCTAACTACCCTGAAATCTCTGTAACAAATCTTTATGATGATGCGATGAGTGATCATGATGTTGCTGTATACCTTCCATCAAAACTGTAGCTCTCTAATAAATTGCCAGAGAGAAATTTCTTCTTTGTTGTTCTTGGAACTCTGAGACCTGAGTACTTAAATGAAGTAATTTAAGAAGCACACAAGAAACGATACAGCATCTCTCCTGAAGAAAAAGAGAAGCAAAGAATTAAAATCAGCGATACCTGGCTCTAGGAACTGCAGAAGCATCCATTAATCTCAAGTAATCTTAGATTTCTAACTTTATAGAAAAACTTGGTACTGCTATTTATTTTATGAAAGAGCGCAGCAAATTAAACAGGGAAAGAAAGTCTTAAGTAAAGCATGAATTGAGCAAGAGACTCTTCAAAGATTTCTAAAAGCCAGACGATATGAATATAGATGCAGGAGCTGGTACTAAGAGAAGAAACTTGGGCCCAAGCAAGCCTTAAGAGGAAGAAAAGAAAGAGAAGCCAAATCCCTTTATGGGTTAATTCAATAAGTGAACTTATTCATTCGTTTAAATCTAATACTTATTTATATACACAAAATCTCCCCTCTCTTGCACATACTTTAGCTTTATCATTGCTAACTCTTTTAGCAGCACTCTTAATAAAGTCTACTTTATCTATCTTTAAGTCGTGCATCAGGTGGTAAGCAGCAGTTTCTTGTAATGGCTTTAAATAACCCCCAATATAATTCAATTCCGTTGAACTAAGGGCTGTAGGGAACATTAAATACAGGTGTTATGTTTACTCTTTCATATTCCTTCCTTGAGTCTTTAGTTTTATGAACTGACAAGTTATCAACGAACAGAATAATCTCTTAGTCAGCGTACTTATCTCTGAGTTATTGCAAGAATTTAATAAATTATTCAGTCTTTATAGAACGAGTGTAAATTACATAAGTCTCGAGCCCACTATCTTCACTTATTCCACCAAGGATTGCAAGAGTTTAAACCTTAACTTTTTAATCATATACTTCTATGTTGCTGTACCTCTTATACCGAGACCTTGATATAAAGGTATTAAATGTGAATACTGCCTCATCAGCGTGTATGAACTTAATATTATGCTCTTAAACCCTCTGCATTTAATCGAATATATAATTTAAATTATCCTTATAAAATGGAACACTAAAGTCAATCATTCTCTTAATGCGATTGACAGTCTTGTAAGATATTCCATTCTTTTTATATATGTTAGCTATAGATTGAGCAGAAATGTGAAGCTCAGGACATTGGCGATGAAACATCATAGCTCTTTAGGCCAAAGAGAAATGAGCCCAGTATTTTAGAGTCTTATCATTAATAAGATAATCGATATGATGTTGCTAAAATTTTAAAGGCCTCTTAGGCTTAGAATTAAGCTGGTATCTCTTTAAATTCAATGCTAATAGACAGTGAGACCTCACAGTTGCAGGAGATTTATGGAGAAGTCTTGCTATAGATGTGTAATTCAGAATTGGTTTGAGTTGATCACTATAATCATTGCATCCATAACGCAACTAAAACAATAAATCTATATACTCACAGTAATAAACGGACCCCAAAACTCGCATATACTCACTTAAATTACTAATATTTAAACATTAAACCCCTACATAAACTCTATTGAAACCCTAATAAAGTATGCACTAATTGTCCACTTTTATCAATAAAAAACTCAATCAAACTACTGAAGGTGTTTTGGGGTTTTGAATGCACTATGAGATTTATAAGAGATGTTCTCAAAGGGACCAAAATACTCATCAAGTCAAGTGAGGTAATATGGATTAACGTCCCTTTTTTCCCCGAGCTAAGCTTAAAGAGTATATGGGAGGAAGTCAGAGTGGATGAGGAGTTAATAAGGCCTAAATATATACGAGGATGTCGATGAGCTGCCTGATCGCAATTATTTTTTTGGCATTCTAGGAACTCTTAGGAATGAGTATTTTCAAAGGATGATTCATGATTAATAGTAAATAAGAGTTTCAGGGACACAAATATTGGGGGACAAAAATTCAATTCTCATCAGCAAGGAGTTTTTGGACCTTCTCTAAAAAAATCCAACTATTTCAAGTATGTCAAATTGCTATTTATTTTATTGACAAAGAGAGAAAAGGTAGAACACTTTCACTGTTGACAGGGTTCATAAATCAGAAGAATTACAAAAAAAAGAAAGTTGAAATTTTCGTATACTGATTATATCAGTAACGCAAATTAAAATTAAGAGGAACACAAACAGGGATAAGCGACAAGGAACTTAAATTTGACACCTTAAAAATAAAAGCTCTTTAATATTTGATATTTATTCATAAATTACTAAAAACAAAACTTTAACTTAATCACTCTTATTCTAAAAGTGTAATCTGGCTTTGCATTTTATTTATATGCCTAAGTTCTGTTTTAAGGCAGTCAAGTTATTTTATACTTGTGATTGAGTTCCTTACTATCTAATAATGCGCCTTATTTGTGAAATTAAAGTTCCGTTAAATTATCTCTTTCTTATATTCAAGTTTAACTCTTGAAAAATTTCTCCAATACAGTTGTACTCAGTTGAGTAAGGTGAATTGAATATATATTTCCCCCCATTATCTTCGATTTATCGCTTAAATTCTTTGTTATGGTGAGCTCGTAAGTTATCCATAAAGATAATAACATTAAACCTCTAAACTAGTTTTCAATAATTTCAAGTCCTAAAGCAAATCAGGGATTTTAATTGATTTTTCTTTTATGTTAAATCCTAAAAGACCATATTATCCCGAAATGAACACTAATGCTGCTAAGGTCTTAATATTTATGCCTTCTTTTTAAATGACTTAATTTTAATATGGAGCAGCCCATGCTTTTATTGTTAAATTGTGAGGCTTAAAAATTGTTTCATCCAAATAAATGATCACCTCCTTTTTCAAGTATGCTTAAATAAGTAGAGGGGAAGACTATAGTTAAACAGCCTTAATTTGAGAGTTCTTAGAGTTAGAGTTTGAAAGTCTATATGCTGATTTCACACTTTTATACTTTACTCCATTTGACAAATATAGTTTTCAAAGACTCGTGGTAGATATTCTTGAATCTGGGAATTAACGATGAAAAATCTTTGCTCTATCAGCTACTGAAAATAGTTTTTATTCCAATAAAGTATTTTTATTGACCAAATAGTTTAAGTGCTCCAGAGTTAAATTTAAAGTTCTTTTTTTATAGATTTTATTCTTATTCGATTGGAAGTTATTTTATTTGCATATTTTTTGAATCGTATTTAAGCTAAACCTAAATATTCTTGAAATTTGTTTATAGGTAAGATATGTAAATTCTGCTTTTTGGGGATCTTAATTTCAATATCAAAGTTATATTGGTAGGCTTTTCTTTGCTCACTAATACAATTAAATTTACAATATTACATTTTTATTTTATTTATTTTAACTTTATAATTCTCAAATTTTACAGAAAATAATTCTTATGAATATAATTTTTTTTAAAAATTTTGTTAGTTAACTGATATAAAATATGATAAAATTAAATTTTTTAAAAACTTATTGGCTAAATTGTAAAGGAAAATAATATTTTAAAGTAAGTTGATATACTAAATAAATCTTTTAATTGAGATTAATAGTAGTATCTAGCCTAATATTTTATCGTAAGAATATTATCATTTATGTATATCAAAGTTAGATTGATTTAATAAATTGATGTAAGGCTTCATTAAATCAAAGTTTTAAATAATACTTTGCTAATATTTCATTTCCCAAATCTATTTAGATGTTATAGAATTTCAGAGGGAAAAAGAGATATTTAATAAAACTTAAATTTATTTTAATTAATTTCAGTTGAGGTTCCTCTGGCTTTAGGCTTCTCAATGATTTTATCGAACTAAACTACAATTAATAAAAGAAATAGACAAAATATTCAAAAATTTTATCTACTAGTTTTTCTTAATTTGTTTAAAAACCTAAAACTATAATTGATTAAGTTTTAATATTAGAATTTGGCAAATAACATCCTGAAATATTTAAAAATAAGCATATATCTTTGAATAATCTTTCAGATTAAATACTATAATCTTTATTGGAGAAAAAATGAGCTTAGGATCAAAATCATTAACTTTTATCATATCTATGTTTTATTCAGCTAAAATCACCAAAATGTAAAGCGACTTAGAATAAAAATAACTTAACAAAGTAGATATTTTACTAGTGATTATTTGAATATAGATATGAGTGGCTCTTGAAAATTTATTTTTAAAAAAGAATGAAAAATTAACAAATATTGTATTCTTATCAAAACTCTTTGGAAATTCTTTATTTCAAGCTTTTTATATCAACCCATTCAATCCAATAAGAACCATATTCCTATATGATAGGGAGTAAATTTAATTGAAATGTATATTTGATGGGAGGAAGTATATTCTATAAATCAAGAGTGATAAATTATATTTACTTTTGAAATAAAGAGCTACCAAAGTAACTAAAAAGAACTAAATTAATATACTCAATTTAAGCAAATATAATAAAAGGATGTCAAATCACAAGACTAAAAAGAAAGTTTAATATAGGGAAGCTTTACTAAACATCGCCAAACTTTTAGAATAGGTATCAATAAGCAAACTTTAGAACAGTTATCATTTAGGATAGAGGCAATTCCTTCCTTAATTATAGTAGATAGGAAAATCATTGCAGATGAGAAGTGCAATTTAATTTTTAAGGGAAAATCTATAGTAGATTTGTTAGCTGAATATCAAATTAATTTTCATAGTAAAAATGTGTCAGGTACTTAAGAATATTGAATAAGTTGATTTTAATGTACCAAAAAAACGCATATTGAAAGTGTTTACTAAAATTTACTGATTATGAGTTAATGTATCTTCGTGAATATTTATGATTTACTTAAAATTTATGATAAAATAAAGAAAATTAGGAATTATAATACTTATTATGATAATCAAAAATATGATTAGCTTTTCCTAACCACTCTATTTAAGATAATCTAACATTCCTTTTTTTTCATTGGATTTTTCTTTTTTTCTGTTCAACAAGTCAAGAATATGTCCTGCTCCTCTACTTCAATATTTAAATTTTAAGAAATATTTTAGATAATTTTTTAAGTGTACAGCTACCGTCCTTGATCGCTTTAGACTTGTTTTATTTATCATACTTGATTATTTACTATAACACTAAATTAATAGTATTTTAATATAAAATGACACAAAAGTGATAAATAATATTTACAGAGTATATTTAGATTTATTAATATGAATTATAGTCATTTTATATTTATGACATTCTAAGCAGAAATAAGCCATTAAATGAGTTTATATTTTGAAATGTACTATAAGAAGAGTAGTTTTGATGTGTTATAAGTAGTAAAAATCTTGCTTAATACAACAAATTAAAGAATAATAAATAAGCGTTTGGATTATAAATTTAGTACTACTACTTGAAAATTAAAAATATTTTTCATAATATTAAACAATTAATTATTATTTTAGTTCTTGTTAAGAATGTCTAGCTGATCTCTATGAATATGCACTTTAACCAGAACATTGAACGACGAAATGAAACCATAATCTAATTTTGTGAAAAAATAAAAAAAGAGATTGGGTTAGCATGCTGACCAATCCAGGCAAGGAAAATCCATCTCAAGAACCAACTTGACAAAAGCTGTTCCCAGGGTGAGTTGGAGTCTGAAGTGACTAGTTAGCATGTGGGGATAGATGATAGGGATAAATGTTCAGGACCACCTTATAAGAGATAAATGGAACTAAACGGCCAAAGTCGCTCTCACAATTGAAAAGTACAGGACACAAATAGAATGAATTTTTGCCATATTTCACTTAAAGAACAATGATTCAAATTAACTAATATTAACATTCAATTATAATATGGTAGGAATACATTCGATTTAGGAAAATGAATTAAAATTAAATTAAATAAATATTAAAATCATGGCAGTTATTAATTTCATAGTGACTCAAAATTTAAAATTAAATTGATTATACGGAAGATCCCGTAATTTCAGCTGACTTACCATTGGCAATATTCTTTTGAATCATCCCAGGAAGTGAGATATTTTGATTTTGAGATGACTCTCAAAAATTTTATAATCAGTTTTTCTGGTTTGGGAGATGAAATAAATTCTTATAGAAATAACAACCATCGTCTAATTTTTAATGCGCTATCCAGAGAGTATAATATTGCCAGTGCTTGGATACATTTTCCAAAATATAACTTAAGGTAATTACTAATTATTTAATCTTAATTCATTTCCCCAAATCGAATGTATCCTACAACAATAACAATAATAATCATACTTACATATTTAATCTTAGAAGTCTTTATTTCCAGTTTTTATTTCCCCCTTACCTTGAGTTTTACATAATCATCATCATTTAGGTCGAATTTAATGAAGTATCGAAATATTAAATATTCACAGAAATCAACAATTTCAACCATATAGTATACTTTATAATTCTATTTTTATAATTTTAAAATTAAATATTTGTTGTGATATTAAGTTAATGGAGTGGATTGTCCCCATAGCATGCTGGAGTTTAAGTTGATGCCGCTAATTATTTTTAAGTGACACAGAGTGCAGAAATTTTTTATCCAGCTTTCATATGTCTAAACGCTGCCAAAATTTTAGGATTTATTTTTTCCGGAGTGAGTCACGAAATTTTATTTTTTTTGCGACTCACTCCGCTTTCATATTTTAAGTTATTCTATATTCTCATTATTATAAGGTGTTTTTAATTTAGTTTAATGCATGCGTTTTACTATAAAAGATAATTTTTTCTTGAGTTTTGAATAATGTTACTATTCAAAGTAACAACCTTAAAATCTCTATATGATAATATATAAAAATGTGAAATGAGAAAATCGTAAAAAGTTTTAGTATAAACTGCACGCTGATTGAGAAAAATTAAACACAATCAAAAGAAACAAGACATGAATGAATATAAAAATATTAGTGGAGTGACTCGCAAAAAAATTTAAATTTCGTGACTCACTCCGCATAAAATAGAAACTAAAAATTTTGACAGCATTTATGCATGTCACCTAATCTGGGATTAAACCTGCAGGATATGTAGTGTTGAACTACAGAGTCCACCCATCTTCAGCATCACCTAATGACGGAGTAAATCCACTCCATCCTAATCAAACTATTAAAATCATCTAGTAATTTAATCCATAAAATTTTATTATAAACTACATATTATTAATAGGTTTGTGTATTTCTCTGAATATTCATTATTTCGATTTTTCAATGAATTCGACCTAATTATATTAAATAATTAATAATTCATGAAGAGGTGCTATATTAATTTGTCATTCTAATTTATATTTATTATATTTTTTCTCAGGTATTTAACAATCAGTTTGACTAAATACAAAATGAAACTGAACAGGCTGTTATTTTTAATGCCCATATACCAAGGAAGCCAAGGAGTATATTCCTCACAAATGCTCAATTAAATTAGGGATTTAAATTAATTGGGAAAATGTATCATTATTTATTCAAATTTATGTTTTAGTTTTTTAAGAATTCTGTAATATCATCAATATATTTAATATTATAATAAGTTTATAAAATTGAATGCAAACTAATTTAAGTTTATACAATAAATTTTAGATCATAACAAATCCATCTTGTAAATTTATGAAAGCTGTTTTTGCAACGAATTTCAAAAAAAATTTCTATTTTTTATATTATATATTTTATTTCATCCTTATACAAAAGACAACTGACCGATAAAATATAATTTCACTCTTCACACTATATCTCCTCCAATATCATTTATCACTAAGAATATTAAAATTGCGCATAATCAATTGAATAGCTCGATATCTTTATTATTTAAAAGCTCCCATTCTTGTAGAAGATCATAGATTCTTAATTATAACAGACATCAAGTAAAAATTTATGATTTATTATCATTTCTGAGGTAGATGGAGTGCAGAAATTCTATTAAAAAAAAGAGAATTAAGAGGTTCAGATGCGATAATTTCCTTTTACATAAATGTGCTCTTACAATCTTGAATTTTTTTCAAAACCGTAATTGCTCTTTAAATATTCCCTTACTTCCACATTTTAAGAACTGTTAGAATACATTGACTGAAAAGTTTAAAAACGTTTAAACATTATTGAAAGCTCTGTTTTCGTTAATAGTATATCAATTTTACTTAAACAAAAAAGGTCAAAGTGATTAATCTTTGTTAGGCTTGAAAGTTTTAATTATTTAATAAACTCTTAAAACTAAAATTAAATTACTCTGCGATATATAATTGCGTTCGCTAAAATACGTTAGGATATGTGGTCCACCCTCATCTCATATTATCCGCTCCCCTAAATATATGTAGCTTTAAGCTTTCTGGGTTTATCGTAAATGTAAGATCATATTTCTTATCAGAATTTGTAATAATTGTCAATTGTATTATATATGAAAGATTTTAATGTACTATAATGCACAGTTCTTCAAGTACTTTTATATAAGTTTTATTGCGATGATTTTGCAGATTCATGCATTTATCTTCTTATTTTTGAATCCAATAAATTAATGGTTTACTTAAATTAAGCGAAGATCTTTTTTATAGTGAGCTTCTCATAACAGGGCAAATTTAAAAATTATCACATTTGCTGCATTAAGTTAATACCTTACCCAGCAAAAATGTCATTCATAAATTACACTGTGATATGAGCATCTGAAGGTCAAATAAAGGCCCTTAAATAACAAAATATTAAAATCTCACTTTAATATAAGAGAGGTTACTATCCAATCTGAATTTGATTGCGAGCCTCCTATAGTTGTGTCATTAAATATAATGTTATTTGTTTTACTGATCTATATTTAAAAATTTAATTAATCATAAGGATAAATTAAATTATTCTGAAAAATCAATTGATTAATAAGTCGAATCATGAGTTCCATATTGAAATTCAACTTAAGCTTAATAAGTTCGTTTTATTCGTAAACCATCATATTCCTTGTATTTTAAGGAAGTTTAGAGTGTAATACTAATACTTGGTATAAATTATGATTAAATCCTTTAATATTTCTAATTGTTTTACTTAGGTGTATTTCTATTTGTCATGCTAGGAAAGTATAAAGAGAGCAATAAATATATAATTTTAGAATTTTTTTTTAATTACAATCATATACATGTGAAATATGCATCCGCAATTATTCACAAATGTATTATATTTTACTTCAATATGTTTTTAATATCTGAAATGTCCCTTATCTTTTTATAATGCTTAATAGTTTTATAGTTAAATTCAATATCTTATTATATATACTCTTTGACAAATATAGTATATCATCTCACAATCCCTGAGATCTAATCTTTGTAATCAACAGATCATGGTGGTTGCAATGTAACTTTTACTAAATAATTAACTCTATTTTACACTTTTTTTAGTTGATTCACTTTCTTATTACCATCATTAGTCAAATTATTATCTAGAAGATAAATTTTGAAACATTAAGTAGATCTGAGTTGCTAAAGTAGGAAGTCAATAATTAAAATTGAACTTTGGGTATATTTTCCCATATCTTAACACTATGATATTCTAATCAACCTTATTGTGACTTATAATTGCTTAAATGACATATATTTCTCAATAATGACTTATTATATATTAATTGATAAAATTAGCGAGGTAATATTTATAAAATTAATGAAAATAATATCGATAGAAATATTTACCGATATGGTGAAAAATCAAAGAATAAGTATAAACAATTAGAATAACAAAGGACATACTTATAATGGATTAAGAATTTAGAAAATAACAGAGAAAACAATTGCTTAGGTAATTTATAAGGTTAAAAAATTAATTATGAAGTTAAACATTTAAAGTGAAAGAAACATACTTTTCTAATAAACTTTACAATTTTTATCTTTAATTCCATTAGATTTAAGGATACTAATCTATAATTCATCATTCTATAATATTTTATAGTCAAAAATTTAATCTAAAAAATATAGATGTAAGTTTCTCTATATTAATATACAAAAAGATTATATTTTAATTGTTAAAAAATGATTTTCTTCTTTAAATCTTATTATTTTGTTTCTAATTTTGAAAACCATAACTATAATCAGTTTGTTTCATAATAATTATTAATGAGTGAATAATAAATGTTTAAAGTTAAAATTTTAATTGTTCAATTATTTTATATTCTCAATGAAAATTAAAATCCCAATCTTATATACTCGTAGAATTTTACTATCAAATGGACATGCTTAATCCTCACAATTATATTGCAACTTATTGCAAGTAAAGCAATATAAGTTTACAATATAATTATTGTCGGAGTAGAATATCTCAAGAGTCATGCTGTATCTACAATTAAATATATTATTTACCCCTAAAAGATACAAATTTATATTTTTTTAGTTTGGGAGTTTTAGTTGTTGTAGTGTTAAAGTATTATCAATCTTTTTGTTTTTAGTTTGACATACCAAATGAAATGACTGAGGATCATGATCTTAAATATATAGTAATATTTAAAGAAAAGCCCTTTTATATGGTTTCGTAAAATAATGATATGAACATCAATTAATATAATTTAAAAAAATCTCTCACTTATCTTTATTTTCTTACTCTTATTAAGAAGCAATTGTGGGAAATTATTAGATAAGTGATTTTTTATTAATTTATATTAACCAGAAATTATTAAAATACGGAGAAGCGCACTCTCTTCTCTATCTCTGATATTGAGTTCCTTGTCATAAAAAGGAATTAGCTCTTTTAACTGTTCTATTTAATAGTCATAGAACTAAGGATCTTAATTGCTCTTTTTGAAATCAATCAATATTTTAAAAGCTTAATCCAATAGTCTGATATATGAATCATTTGAGTTTTACTGTAGATTAGTTTGTGATATAAGTCCTTTGAGGTAAATAGTATATTAATATTAAGATCCATAGAGACTTGGGTTAATTTTATTATTGTTAGTGACTAGTTTAGGGAATCTGTACTGTAGAATTTCTGATCAGATATTGAACAGAGTTTAGTTTGAGAATAGTTTTTGACGTATTAAATGACATGTCTTAGATTTTCTTTTAGTAACCTATTTTCCCTTTTGAAAACTCCGAGATGAAGATTTTTGCTCTAATAGTAATTTATTCTCATTGTATGATTAAGTATAGAGATTGATGTTAGGTTCAGAATTACATCATTCTTATAATTTTTAAGTTGTTAGTCTGTGAGGCTGTCGATAAGTTTTGTTCTGCCTGAATTTATAAATATGGGAAATTTGATTTGTGGGTTGTCTTTCCAATCTTTACATTTTATATTGTGAGCTAAGGTAAGTGGCTGTTTAGTATGAAATCCTCATATAAAAAATTTTTAGAAGGGGATTTGGCTTAGGGGTTTCTGGGTTTTTGAGATAGAGGAAACTTTCATTAAGGGTAATACATTAGAGCTGTCGATGTTTGGGTTCACTGAGTTTGGTCTGAGTTCCTTTTGTATTGATTAGAAGGTAAAGTAAGTAGCTTTTTTAAGTTTTTTCCTATTAAATTTATAGCACTTAGTTATTAGTAGGTAATATCAACAGAGAAGATGGGAGTGGAGACAAAAGTTCCTATGAATTTAATGTACTATTTCTTTTAGTTGTTTATCGCTAGAAGATTTTTAGAAAGCTTTATATGTATTTTCAAAAAAAGTTTTGAATTCATCTCTAGTAGGCTTCTTGGTTAATCTTTTATTTGAGCATTAGGAAAGTTAAAGGGACTTATCTAATAAGTCTGACGGACAGTTTGTTCAATGAAAACATAAGGATCTTTATGTATAAATTTTTTAATTCCATAAAAATTCTTTTCAGGTTTTAACTATGGATTAGTTATTGTTAATGGGCCTAGCACACGGTGAAGGAACCCTTAATTATAAAGTTTTGTAGACTTAGCAGAAACTTTGAGATTATCTAGAGTTAGCTGAAAGATCTACCTTTCTCATTTAATAATAATAATTTTATTGATATTAATAATAATAGTATATGCTGACGATGGGAAATTTTAATGGACTTAATGATTTCTTGGTAATAAAATACATTCAAAATAACTTTGAACATCACAAGAAAGGTCTCGTTAATTATATATTTAAATAAATCAATTTAATAATATAGCTATGTTGACTATAAAAATTAATTGAAATTATGTTCTTATAATATTTAGCAAATAATAAATATTAATATAGAATTTTCAACTAAATCTAAATCGAATAAGAATAAGGCCTATTAGAATTTATTTAACTCAAGCATTTACTTTTCTTAAATAAGAGAAAATAAAATTTGAAGCACACCAATAAAAAATGTTTGATACCCCATTTATCATTTTTTTAAACTGCAAGTATTTCAATATTAAATTTCTAAAAAATAAAATAATGTATGATAAACTATATTTGAATTGTAAATTGAAGCTTATTATGAAATTAGGCTTATTCAAAAAAATCTAGAAATATAAAATTTATACCATAATGAGACTTTTAATCATGCAAAATTTATTATATAAAAATTGAAACATAACTAAAATTTTCCATTTAAAACTAAAAACAAGAAACTCTTATTTAACAGTACCCTAAACCACATTAATAACATCAATTATTCATCAAATTAGTTATATGATTAATAATTGAAATCTATTAATTTAGAAATTGCCTAATTCGACTTTTAAAGTATAAAAATTATACTACAACTTGGGCCGTTAGATAAATAATTTAATTAATCTGTATTAAAGTTAATCACTTAAAGCATTTATTAACTTTTACTAATTAAGGAATCCCTTAATTCTTTAATAGTAAATTTCTCAACAATTATTTTAGGATTATATTTAGATGTCTCTCAATAATTCACCAACAAAATATCAATAATTAATTAATTTGAATAGAAATCTAAAGATTAATAATTAGTTTAATATTAAATATCTAGAGTTGGTGATACAATTGATCTTAATATATTGAAAAAGTACAACTAAATATAATTTTAAAGGAATTAATTTTTAAATTATAACAAAAAAGTTAATTTTAGAGTAAGAATTCTAACTAAATACGAAGAGCTATGATTGAATGATTTAATTATGATAGGGTTAAATGTGAATAATTACATTAATTTATTAATGTTTTACAGATTAATTTTTCATATAATAAATCATGAAAATTTTATAATATTAATATGGATAATAATCAATTTAAAACACAGTAACATTAGAAATATAGAGGAAAAAAGATATAATTAAATATGATATAATATTGAGGAAATAATTTAAGCATTTTGTTGCTTAAAAACCCTATAAATAGTGGATTTACTTCGAATTAATTTCTAGAGAGATCTATTGGAATTTAAAGTTTCATTGCTATTTGATGACTTACATGAATTTTAAAAATATATTTAATAAATTTAAATTCATTATTCTTGTATCTTTCGCAACAATTAATATAATAAAACTATAACTTTAATCATAAAAATGAGATAAAAGTTTAATTAAATCTATTTAAAACAATTTTTATTTGTAATAATTTATTTTCACAAAAGCAAAGATTTGAATACTGGCAGTCAACGAATGCGGAAATTAACTTATCGTATTTTAATTGCATTGACTGATTAAAAATAAGTTAAATTTTTAAATATCAAATCTTTATTTAGCTTAAAGCCGTTAAATAGATTTATATAAAATTAATCTAAACTCTAAGTTGAAATAATAAAAAGTATAAAATCTAATATTATCATTTACAACTAAAAGATTAATTTGAATTTGAATAAGTAGTTTTTAATCTTTAAAAATACTAATGAAGTGATGACTACTGATGTTTTGAGTAATTACTGATTAGAAAGTGAAAAATACAAATATATATGAAACAAATGGCTTATTAATTTGAATTTTTTACCAATTAATAATTATTAGGCATCAGTAAGCATCTCTCATTCGCGTGGGAATGATTTTATCCGTTATGCAACGCGTAACTCTTTACTGAATACCTAGTAGTCCACTCACAACTGTTTCTAATCTATTTATTCAGACAGTCCTAGCTGCTGATTGATCTCTCACGCTCATTCTTGCTTGTATGCGTTGACCTTGATCTTGACATCATCAGTATTATCATGAATGACACTCTCAACTCCCTTTTAAAATTGCTCAAAATATTACTTGTTTTGGGCCCAGATTGGTCCACTTCATTGGCAATAGATTGTGAAAGAACATTCCTGCTTTAGTCTTAGTTGCAATATTTTATTAGAATTTCTAAATGTTGCTAGAGAAAATCTATGTAGCTAAAGTCAGTAGCATTCCTATAGAGAGTACCTTAAGAATGTAAGGGAATTCCAGTGGGCTGCTACTCCTAGTTTCCCCAATACCCTGGTAAGCTGATTAATTCGAAAGCAGCTGTAATGGTAATTGTTAGTTCCAGAAGCCAAGGAGATCCAATATATTATTGCTAAAGATTTTACTGCTACTGAAATACATTCCCTATTATTCTTAGATTGTTGCTAGTTTACTACTATTGAATCAATGGCTAATACTACTTCTATCTTTATTAGTTATATATTTTGAATGAGTCCATAGGTTGAGGGGTAAGTGGTGGTGACCTCCCGATGGCAATGCATGCTATAAATTATTGCTAGTTTAAGAAGGCATTTGTTGTGAATGCTATTGGAAATACTGCTGAGGTATTTGTTATTACTGAGTAGATTTAATCTATTATTACTCGCAACTGCCGTTACTTCTTCTTACAACTATCAAATTATTTCTCAAAACTTTATATTATATAAATTATAATTCTAGTAGATTTATTAGTGCATTAAAATTCAATTTAGACTCGCTTTAAATATACTCTTTAATATAATTATAAGCTATCTCCCATTCTTGAATGAGAGATAAAATAGGTATTATATTTAAAATCTTACAAGTTACTTTAATAAACTTTCTTTATTTATTATTTATTATCTTCAATAGAGTTATTATTTATTACTTAATGCTGTAGAAATTAATACTGGGGCTTAAGCCAGTCACATAGATACAATCAGATATTCATACTTTGATTCTGACGATCCAGTTTCCTCTTTCCAAGGATTAGCCCTATATGTACTAGATTAGTTTCACACCGCGCACGTTCACCGATTGCCTTGGGTAGGTCTCATGTGGTATTTCGCTACTTCGTATGTCTATCTGGTCACTTTTATCAAGCTGCTTTTAAATGAGTGCTTATGATCAGGTAAAACCCCTTCTCAGCAAAGACTTTGTTTGGCTTGCTGAGGGGGAGAACCCCGAATGATACTCTGCTGAGGTTGACTTACGCAGGGTTTTGTCCCTTCTTTTCCTTAACAAATAGAGTCCAATTTGAGATCCGAGCGGTCTGTCTCTTAACTCCTATCCTATCCTTGTTGCACTCAACCCCATGTTGCAAGGATAAGTGTATCATTCAGTTTTAACACGACTTGTATGATCAACGGTCGACGTTTTTGTTGGCGTGGTTCCCCTATACCTTGGCTGACGTATTCTGAGGAGGTTCTCAGATCCGGGACTTATCTCGTAAAAGCCGAGTGCCATCACGGTTTCGAATTCCAATGTACCGGAATTGATCAAGATATACTCTTAACTTACCAGTAGGTCATAACCTTCAATAGAGTTAATAGCTATAAATGTTAAATTAAAGATTCAAATAAACTCATTAAGATTTTTGCTAACAATTTAGATTTATAAATTTTTAGATATTTTAAAATGAGATTCATGAATATACCTAATAAATATTTTTATCTCCAAAAAAATATTATTAAGAGCAAAGTATAATCATGTTCTATTAGAGTTTGATTTTTCTAAATTCTATTATAGAACTATAGATAAAATCAAAAAGAAACTTAAGACAAAATTTAATTTGATTTATTAAGGTTATTCTTTATTCTTATAGATTTCATTTATATTGAAGATAGTTTTAAGTCTTAATAGTTATATTGGATGTATTTAAGTATATATAGTATAGTATTTTATAGGTAAATTTAATTATATTTTTTTTTAGTTTGCATCGATAACTTTACAAAATTTGCCAATAAGGCAAAATAATATTATAATAATTGAAAAATAATCAGCAAAAGTTTAATTTGTTATATGAATGAAGGATTCAAGGGTAATGTGAGATATTTACATATCTGATTGATGCTTTTTCAAGGTTCATATAAAATATCTACTAGATATTTTAAGTGATAACGATTGACTCAATGAGGAAAACTCAATATATATTTTCCATTTACGCTTTATAAGACAAATAAATTATCTCAATTTCATTCCACTTAGTTCAAAACGATTAATCATAATATTTTGGATTGTAAACTTTAAGTGAAAGCTGGTGATGAATACTTCAGATAAATGGTTATTGAGAGGAGAATTAAGGTGAACGAATAATTTGTATAAGAATGGGGTGTTTCACAAATGGATGGCTATATATACAGATCATTGAAATATGAACACAATTATAGAGATCTAGGGGATGTATTTTTAGAATATTTACAAGATTATTTTACATTTTTCTGTCTTCGACAAGTATTATATAATTAGTTAAGGTAACAATTCTATATTAATTTTAACAAATAATTCCGCACGATCCCTGAGTATTGAAATTTTCAATGAGATAAATAATTTAAGGAGAGGTGAACAACATTTATTCTGCTTGATTATACCCTTTTCCCAAGTTATTAATTGATACAGATAATTTTTTTGTTTTTTAAGATATTACATTGATTATAATATTAAAAAAATGGAAATATATATATAGCAAGCCATGGCCCAAAGTTAATATAATCGAAATTGCATGAAATCCTAAATATAATAATTGAACTAGATTCATTAATATAATTATCATCTTACCCATTTTTTAACTTTTGATTAATTTTACATAAAATCAATAAAATCTATTTTACAATTCATTTTCATTTATTAGCCATTTGATTTAATTAATTTGTGCAAATAATCAAACGCTTTAAATATTGAGATTTACTATTTTTATCAAAGTTAATAAGTGCATTACTCTATTAATGTACAGCCAAATAATTAATAATAATATCTATAAAATATGATCGCTACAATTATTAATTTTACTGAGGTATTTTATTTTAATTAATCAAACTTAACAGTTCTTTCCACTCCATTTCCCTAACAGCATAGGTTAAATTATCAGTTAATAATGCGAGTACCATTTTCAAATCTAGAATTATGCTAAAGTCTATCTAGTATTTTAGAGTGCCCAAAAGACAATCCTAAATTACTTTTTGTTTGGAAAATCAGCAAATCATCCTACAATAAAGCTCAATGATCGAATTTCATATAGGATTACTCTTAATCTAAAATTAGTTTTCCTGATTTTATTTCTATTTGAATATGAAAAATAGACTTACATCCACTAGAGCATGCAAAAATTCAAACTGGACTCTTAGCTGATGAATGCTCTAACTTATAAAAATTAAATTATAGTTATTAATTTGAAATATTACAATAAAAATTTAAAGATCGGGTTTACTATATTTAAAAATAAGTTTTTTTGTCATGGTTCATAATCGGGATAATCAAGAAAATAATATGAACCTTTATAATAATATTTTATATGAAATTACAATTTTTACTAGAGATATTATAAGCAAATTTTATTAAATAAATTAGACCTCTAGTTTACTTATAGTTAAATAATTCATAATATTATTCCAAAAAAAATTACATGTCATAAGCGCCAATTTATTTTTATAAAATATCTGAATATAAAAATCTCAAACCTCTATAAATAATTATGGTTGAGTATTTTTTAAATTCCTCAACTATTTGATGACTATATCAAAATTACCATTAATCAAGAAAGCAAGAGTGAGATTTTCATAAAGCTACAGATAATAACTAATTATTGCAAAAGTATTTATAACTAATCTGAGAAAAAAATTATTTAATAATAATGAAATTAAAAAATAAATTGAAGTTTGCATATTTAAAGTAAAATTTTAATAACCAATATTGGACTCATTTAATTATTAATCGATTAATATAATAAGCAAGTCGAGGCTATATTATTTTAAATAAAACATTATTGAATCCTTTAATAGTTCTTAATGTATCCTAAGAAAATTTTTTACTCTATATTAACTAGGAAAGCAATTTAAGTGCTATAAGGGTTTGTAAATAGAAAAATAGGAATGCATAAGAATGATTAATTGATTAATATAGTCATTGCTAGGACCACTAAACCATAAGAAGGTTATCAAGCATCTAATTATAAATAAATCTTAAATAAATATTAAAGCTGTCATAATATTAAAAATTGAAATCCCCAAATATAATTTTTGAGGAATATCCGCGTCTCTTTAGCAATCTCAGTATCATTTCGATTTTTTAAATGCTGAAAAATGTTATTTGTGTCAATAGAATTATTTGAGGCTACAATTTCATTTTTAATAGTTGTAGTTTATATAGAAATTACCTTTATTTTAGCACATTACAAACAATTTATTTGCTATACTATCTGAATTATGCTGGTTTTACAAGTATCTAAATATCCATAGAACCATTTTTAATATTTCTCTTTTGGTTTATTTTTATTCAAGAGTTCAAACAAGGCTTCGATATCTTTACCATATGCTAATTCTAAATCTAGTAAATGAGACAAATCTTCTTCAGTTGATCTTATCATTATTTTTTTTATAAAGTGACTCAATTATTTGAACAATCTTTCTTCCTTTTAGCTCTGGTCTCTTTAATATTTTCATAATCCTTTTTAATTTGGACTCAATCTCTTACAATTTAACTAAATTGCTTTAATTTTTCCAATACATCTGTAAGTAAGAAAGTCTGTTTATCTCTACTTTTTTCATTAAATCTGTATGTTTCACGATCTTCTGTTGCTATGTTTTAAAAAATAAAAAGAAAAATCCTTTCTTGAGCTTGCTAAACTTAATCATGCCTAATATAATTATCTTGATCTCTTACTATAAGTGATACCTTATGATAGAGAGCAATAATTTAGATAAATCATTTTTTATTTACCATTGTTATCTTAATAGCAAAATACTTGAAAAATTTAGTACCAAACTTTTCCTCTACTAGAATTTATTTTGATAAAAACTTTGGTAATAGCAAGTTTTCTTTAGGGACTATTTTTTTCACTGTATTTATCTTGTTATATTCTGGCAAACTTTATTCTCTTGTTAAGTTTGATGCTTTTGATGATGGATTTAGACTTTTCAGGTCTTATGGATATTTGTACTAATAAATGTGAGATATACTATTGTCTATTGTTGATAATAAGTATTAATAAAATACAAATATAGAAGATGAAGTTATGAACCAGTTCTTCTAACTAATGATTAATATATCTAAAGTAATTAATCCATTTGAATACCAATATATATTTAAATATAATTTTCCAAAATCTACCCAGTTGGATTTATCAAATTTAAATAAAACCTTATTTATTAGATTTAAATAAAATAATAAAATCGGCACATTCGACTAATGGCTCCTTTAGAATAGGATAAATGAGTAAATCTAAGATCGTTGTATTTCTAATAGAGTGGAACACTTATAGAATATAAACTGCATAGTCTTAAAGATAATACGGTAAGTATCCACTCTTAGAACTTTATTAAAGAATATTATATTTGTGGCAGATACATTTAATTTTATATTTATCTTTATTTAATTTTTCAATTTCCCCGTTAACTTTAACTACAACAATAGTGTAATTATTTATAAATTTATCTCTTTAAATTCTCAATTTATATTGTTGTAAATTTAGGTGAATCTATATAAAATAATAAATACCTTAAAAATAAAATGTACTTTCAAAAAACTTCATAAATAATTTTGTATTTGTAAAATTTAATGCTTTAATGTTAGTGCTACAACTCAAAACTCTGAAAGCTTAAATCAAATTCTTCAATTTTTATAATCATAATAATAATTTGATCACATTAATGTCTCTGTTGACCTCCTATTATTAAAGCATGGCAGCTTATAAGGGACTAGCCCTTTTATATTAATTTTTATTATCATCTGATCTGTTCAATCTCTCTCTGAATTGTCACTAAAAAATTTAAACAAGTTTCATTTTTTAAAAACACACTTCAGTTTGATCTTTAATTTAAACTAAGATTTTTCATTGTTATCTGTGTGATCTTATCTACTCTAGGTAAACTCCTTCTTTGTAAAAGAAGTAAGTTTACTGAATTGTCTGGTTGATTTCTGAGGTGTAGTCAAAATAGCTACTTGTCTCATAGACTGTGAATCTTATGTGTTCTTTCAATTCCTGTTGTGTCTCGTAATCAGTGAAAAAGGAGCGTGAATTAATTTTCCATACAGTTTCCGGAGTCGCAGACTGGGACCATTTATTATTAATCTTTAAATCCTCCATTATTTGATATTGATGAATCTTTGTTGTTTTAAATTTATATATTATATATTAAATAATAACATTTCTTATATTAGTCCAGAATAAACGTGTCTGATTCATGTTGGTTGATTAGTAAAATTATCTCTAATATCTATTGGGTTTAGGGATTTAGGGTCTCAGGGTTTTGTTTTTAAAAAGGAGGATGTCGGCTTTGATGCCGACTTTTAGTGAGATTGGTGCTTATTGTTGCCTTCTATGTTATCTCTTATAGTTGCTGAGTGATAGTGGGGAGTTATTATATCAATATAGTAATAATTTTTCCATCTTGGGTGACTCCTAAATTTTGTTTGAGATGGATCCACTTTAGTATTTACTACGAGAGTTGGGTGATTCTCTAATTTGACTTTTATTATTATTAGGAAATATTAATTTGAGTCGTTACGTATTAGAGAAAACACTTGTTTTTGTCTGCAGAATTCGTTAGTATAAAATATGCCTATTTAGTAGGTGTACCTTAGATACTAGATAGTAAAGAAGAAAATGGCTTATCTTGTTGGACTTAGTTTTCCTCATGTAGATTTTTTAACTCTTCTATATGAAGGGTGGAAAGGTTTTTGAAGGTCTTGTGTGTTTAGCTGTGTTCATTAGACGTGAACAACCCCTAAATATTTTGACTACCCAGTACTAAAAAACTCAAACATAAAAACAAAAAAACCTGGGTTTTAAAAAATAGGGGATTCTGGGTTTACGCATTTTGCCATTGTTTTATTTATATTATTTATTTATTTTTAATTTTATTTTAACAATTTCCCGATTCAATTCTATTTTAGCAATACTAAAATTACTTTAATATTAACTTCTTAGATTTATTTATTTTTAATACTTAAAATATAAAATCATTCCATCCTTTCTAACCTTAAAATTTTGCTTTGTTTTTTTAGATTCCACCTCTTAATATCTCAAGTATATTGATTATTTTTCAACAATTTAAATAGCATTTATCTTTCTCGATTATCTTTTAGTTAATCAAATCATTTAAAATATCAACATTTCATAGCAATATTAAAAGCATCAATCATGGTTTTGTGAAAGAATCAATTAATTACTATATTTAACTATAAATATCTTTAATTTACTCTTCAAAAAAATAATAATTTGAATAAACATTAAAAATATCATGAGCAAATGCAAAATAATAAAATTAAGGGGTATTTATAGTATGTTTAAATATTTCATATATTTTTTCTTCTCTTCATATTTTATATAGTTAAATTCATGGGATATGATTCATTGTAATTCATAAATTTACATTCATTACATATTTTAACCAAATGAAAAAATTACCTATCAATAAGCCAAAATACGTTTTATTCCTTGTAGGGTCTAAAAGTACAGAAAACCTTAGACATTTATGGTAAGAGCTTAAAAAAACTACATTAGTAGTCTGTTGATGTAAATTAATATTTGCTTCTTTTCTTAAACAAAGAGCAAAGTGTTTGTCCAAATACAACAATCTTAAACAGGTATGATAGTTAAATACAAGATTAATGAGGAGATAATTTAATACATTCACAATGACTCAAGTTATCTTCACCCATGTACGAGCAGAACAAAATATTGCTCCAATTTTTTATTTTATTTAAATTTACTAAATTTATTTAATTTAATTTTTAATTTTTATGCACAAAAACTATGCTCTAATCATCTATCTCTTCAAATATTCACCAGACAATCTTTTAAAAACATTGTCCGGCAACTCAAAAACAATGATCATTTTCCAAATGTAAAATAGAAAATCAGACTTGGATAAAGAACAGTATTCTATGTATCTCCACTAAATAGAAAGGGCCCATTAAAATTATCAAAGTTATTCTAAAAAGCACCCTGGAATATAACAATATCTGTTTGGAACTTAAGAATTAAAAAGATAATTCAATAATACAGGAAAACTATATGTAAGAAGAGCCAATTTAATCAATTTTGCTAATTTTTAATTTTTCAAAGGTAAAGATGCTTAAAACCAACTAATAGCGTTGTATGACTTTTATTTAGGATTCTTTTTTAATATTTTTAACTTGTTTATATTATGCATTAATTAATAATTAAATTTTAATCAAAGATATATCATTATATCATTAACTCTCTGTCTTCAATTAACTTGATCTTTAATGATTGATTATTAAATATTGTTTCAATGTTGCCACAATTGTATATGGCAACAATTCAGTCTAGTGGCAATATTTAAACTCTATATTAATAAATGAGGGACTATATTATTAAAAATAATTCCGACTTAAACTAACGAACTAATAAATGTTGAAAGTTGCAAAGAATTGCTCAAGGGTAATTGTAACATAGAAGAAAAAAGATCGATATAAAAAATAAATTCTTTAGCAATAGCATGAAGACATTCAAGGTATTTTTGAATAAGGATAATAATCTAAAAATAATTTACGGAGAAAAAGTTTTGCTGACGTCTCAAGTCAATAATTTTAAATAAATTTCTACTCTCTTAAGCTTAAATTCCTTGGTTTAAGAAATTAGAAACATTTTTTTATGGTGGTGATGGTATTAAAAAGAATATTATTAAATAAGAACCTAACGTAAAACCTAAGGTTAACACCAAAATGCACAATATTGACATACTTATGCCATACATATATCAATCACTAAAACTTATAGTGTAAAGTGTATATAAAGTTCATCGTTAGGTCATCTCTTCAGATTCTTAAATAAAAAATCTAATAAAGTGATTTGGTTAAACACCCACTAAATAAGACTCTTTCAAAAAAAATTATATTATCTGTGTAGCTCATAACAATAGAGACCTAAAAATTAAAGCTCTTATATGGGAAAACTGAATACAAATGTTCAAATATCTCTATTAATCCAGAAAAGGTAGAAACTACAAAATCAACAAACTCAACAACTATAACATCCGGAAACTATTCAAGCCTCTCATGGATCATCGACGACATCGTGAAAAGTGAATCTTTCAACCTTAGCTCCGATTAGTACGACTTCACAGATCGGTAGGATAAGTAATACTAAATCAGAGAAGATCAAATTCTGACCAATATTCTTCAATCAGACACAGAATTTCTGAAGAAAGTGTTAGAAGTATAAGCGATTGACTTCAACATTACAGAGATAAATCAAACAGTTAACATTTTTCACGACGATATAATAGAAGCTAATAAGATATAACTCCAACTCATAATTATTATTGTTATTGTTAATTGCTAAAGATGTCTACCTGATCTCAAAAGAAGCTGACATCTGACGACTTAGAGGTGAAAAAAATAACAAAAAACATCTCTAAAAAAAGCGAAAGAATAAAAAAAGATCAGTCTGAGGTGGTTGGCACACTGACCGGTCCAGGCAAGGGACATGCCCCCCAGGGACCACCCTGATAAAGGCCGCGCCCAGGCAGAGTCAGGGTCGAAGAGGCAAGTCGGGACATGGGACGAGATGACAAGGGACAAGACCCCCGGGAACACCCTATGAGAGGCACATAGGTCCAAAAGGTCAAAGTCGCTCCCCCTACTGAAGAAATACTGGACATCAAAATGAAAATGTACTGCAAGAAAATGTATTGGTTGTCAATTGGAAGATTTTTTCGCACCTTAAGTACTAACTACAACTAACTAATATATATATATACGCTCAATAATAATAATAAGAACAATGGTAATTAACAATAACAATAATAATTATATATTTAATACTAGAGATATTTATTTATAGTTTTCCTATTCACCTTACCTTAAGTTATTCATCATCATCATAACTCCAACTCTACTTAACAATTTTATCAAAAATAGTAGAAAAAAATACTTTATCTAACCTCCATTCTAATAAATCTACAAATCCAGTTTCGATACCTTTATAATCAACAGCAAAAATCCTAAAGATATCAGAAATGTTGATGACATGGAATAAAACGCTTCTATTATAAAAAAACAAGGAGAATAAAATCAAGGAATCACTCATATCATCTAAGATAAATTAATCCAGATCCAATTACAGCTAAATAATATCAAACATGAGTTTCTCCAAACAACAATAAATAAACCAGGTACCTCAATACTGAACCTTCTAACAACGATAGAAATTTTATACTAACAATATGAAGACCCAAAATTGAAAATAAAAATTGGGACTGTCACATACAATAATCTCAGACGAGCATATGCCACGTCCATAGACACTAAACTTTCGAAGATCTACAGTGATCTAATATAAGAAGCTTGTAATTTAGCAGCATATCAATACATAGGACGGAAAAATCAACTTCCCCATAATAGATAAAGAATGGTTAGACAAACTCACATGTATTATTGGGACAAAACTGCTTATATCACCTTTATTCATTAATGTAGATATTAGAAATTACCTAACGAATATATAGAGTTTATAAAATCATAACAAAAAACAGTTTGACCTAGAAGATTAATAAGAGGCAATATAGACACTTACAAATGAACTAAAACTCAGACTAGGAATGAGAACATTAAATGTAAAAAACAGATGAAATCATGCTAAAAATGGCAAAAGAGCGGTTATAGATATAAATAACCTCCAGAAGAGCGAAGATCCTGAAAAGTTTAAAAGCGTCAAAATTTACTATGAAGGATTCAGGTGCCTATGATAAATATGACTGAAGAGACATAATTATTAAAAATGGCTAGTGCCCTATATAACAACATATATATATAAGATCGGGGATCCCCAGAGACCTCCTCAGTGTGATCATATTATTATTAAAAAGAATAAATTTATTTCAATTAAAGTAGCAAAATAAACCCAAAATTGAATTTAACTTTTTAAATTCTGGGGCAGAGTCATATATATAGCTATTTTCATGACTCTTAATAAAAAAGAATAAGTTTGAATTGAAAATATCAATAAAATCAACGAATATATTTAGCAAGATTTAAAAAAATATTGTTATTTTCAATAGTTATATTATAAATTGATGCAAACTCAAACTAAGGTAAAAGTGATATTTTTAAAGAAAATATTCATAAATATAAGTATTTGATTAAATTTTATATTGAAAATTTTGCAATTACCAACAAAAAACAATGTAATAATAATATGATTTAAGATATTTTTAATCATAAAGCTCAAGAAGAGATATATCAAATACTAATGAATTTTTAATGAAGATACTGTTTACTTTTATTTAAATATAACTTTCTCCTACACAGGGTTAAGGCACTGAGGCTACCTCACGAAAGGACTGAGACAACAATCTCAGAAGCAATAGGACTGATAAGAGCAATTTTATCACCATTCATAATTTATAATTTGGAAAATTTACTGAATTAAGAATAATATAAAGTTAAATATAATACTTATTATATATATATATATATATATATATATAAAATTGGAGCTGTCTAATAAAGCGTTTAATCTTCTTCATAATCATCTACATCACTTGTTTGAAGAGAGTCTTCTCTTTGTGTCACTCTACGAAGCGCCTGCTCAGTGACACCTGTGGCTCTATCCAAGTGGGACCATTAAAAAATAGAAATTAAAGATAATCCTTTTGTAACTTACATTTCAAGTGAATACTATACCTCCACCTGGGTCTGATATATAAGAATCATGAAAAATAACAGAGAAAATTTAAGAAATTAATAATAATAATAAATTAATTGAATCAATATAATGGCAGACATCAGGCAGCTGGTTGTTCAACAAAATTTGTAAGTTACAAAAAACATATCTAACTTTTTTATATTTTAGCAATACTAGTCAACAAGAGACACTGGAGCATTAGACAGAGACTTTAGAAGACACCTATTACGATTGAGGACGACTTGAATATTTTGGAGAGATGGTTCAAGATATAAAGGATACTGGAAGAACAATAAAGCTGTGCTAAGATATGGCTTTTGATGAATACTCTCCAAATACTTGTTTAATTAATCCATTTTCATTTTAAAATAATCATTTCCACTTATTTTTCATAAATACTTTTTGAAATATTGAGTTTTTGATTAAATTTATTAATTTCCTCATATAAATCATAATTCCTCCATCGGGTATAAATTAACGATTTTTATCCGACTCAATTTATCGGATCATCTCCATTACCAAAAAGCACCGTGGAAGCCATATGACTATTCGGGGTCTTTTGTCTTCATGACGTCCACGGTAACTCATTCTGATATGTCACACTAAATGTTCGTTTGATATAGTATTAAAGAGCGATATTTAAAATTAACTTATTATAGTCAATAAAAACATAGTTATAAAACACAGTTATATATATATATATATATATTTAATCAGAAAAACAATTTATTTTAAAATTTATATAAAAAATAGAATTAATTGATGATTATTTGAATAAAAAGCTGTTGCTAACATTTGAAGATAGTAAAAATTGAGTTAATCTTATTTTATACTTATGTGGGTTAATATAATAATTATTATATCTAAAGTTTTTAACAAATATTAAATATTATAATTCTTATTAATTTTTAATTCTTAAATTTTATTACCAAAAAGTGTTAAACTTAACCTAATATTCGACGCTCTAAACTATTCTCGATATATAATTAAAATCAATGACAGAGCTGAAATCAAATATCTACAACCATATAGTGTAAAATAACAATAAAAAACAATCACTTCAACTAAAGGCTCCGCGCACCTAAGAGATGATAGACTTTATAAAGATTCATATTATTTTAATCGATTTTGTATATTTTTGACCAACTATCAAATCGTCTCTTAAATTAAAGGTAATCATTAAAGATGTAACATCAGTGACCATTTTAAATTGTGTTTTCAGACTAATTTCAATGTGGTGAACAATTCTAAACATTTTTAAATGGTTTGAGAGCATTGACTTCATGAGGGCTTTGGAAATGAACAATTTCTTTGTGTGGTACTTTAAAATGAAATGTTTTGAATTGTCTAAAATTTAATTTAAACCATTTTCAAGTGTTCTGTGTCATCGTCAAATGCAAAGTGAATAATCTAGCGAGCTTATAATTAAGAAAACTGTAACAAGCAAGAGTAGAATACTTTTGAATTCACATGAGTTTATTCTCCCTCCGATTTGTGACTTTCATAAAGTGTATATTGAAATATAAAATATTATGTATCTAATCGTCTCTTAAATTAAAGGTAATCATTGAAGATGTAACATCAGTGACTATTTTAAATTGTGTTTTCTGACTAATTTCAATGTGGTGAACAATTCTAAACATTTTTAAATGGTTTGAGAACATTGACTTCATGAGGGTTTTGGAAATGAACAATTTCTTTGTGTGGTACTTTAAAATGAAATGTTTTGAATTGTCTAAAATTTAATTTAAACCATTTTCAAGCGTTCTGTGTCATCGTCAAATGCTAAGTGAATAATCTAACGAGCTTATAATTAAGAAAACTGTAATAAGCAAGAGTAGAATACCTTTGAATTCAAATGAAGTATTCTCCCGCCGATTTGTGACTTTCATAAAGTGTATATTGAAATATAAAATATTATGTATCTAATCGTCTCTTAAAGTAAAGGTAATCATTGAAGATGTAACATCAGTGACCATTTTAAATTGTGTTTTCAGACTAATTTCAATGTGGTGAACAATTCTAAACATTTTTAAATGGTTTGAGAGCATTGTCTTCATGAGGGCTTTGGAAATGAACAATTTCTTTGTGTGGTACTTTAAAATGAAATGTTTTGAATTGTCTAAAATTTAATTTAAACCATTTTCAAGTGTTCTGTGTCATCGTCAAATGCAAAGTGAATAATCTTGCGAGCTTATAATTAAGAAAACTGTAACAAGCAAGAGTAGAATACTTTTGAATTCACATGAGTTTATTCTCCCTCCGATTGGAGACTTTCTTAAAGTATATATTGAAATATAAAATATTATGTATCTAATCGTCTCTTAAATTAAAGGTAATCATTGAAGATGTAACATCAGTGACTATTTTAAATTGTGTTTTCTGACTAATTTCAATGTGGTGAACAATTCTAAACATTTTTAAATGGTTTGAGAACATTGACTTCATGAGGGTTTTGGAAATGAACAATTTCTTTGTGTGGTACTTTAAAATGAAATGTTTTGAATTGTCTAAAATTTAATTTAAACCATTTTCAAGTGTTCTGTGTCATCGTCAAATGCTAAGTGAATAATCTAACGAGCTTATAATTAAGAAAACTGTAACAAGCAAGAGTAGAATACCTTTGAATTCACATGAGTTTATTCTCCCTCCGATTTGTGACTTTCATAAAGTGTATATTGAAATATAAAATATTATGTATCTAATCGTCTCTTAAATTAAAGGTAATCATTGAAGATGTAACATCAGTGACTATTTTAAATTGTGTTTTCTGACTAATTTCAATGTGGTGAACAATTCTAAACATTTTTAAATGGTTTGAGAACATTGACTTCATGAGGGTTTTGGAAATGAACAATTTCTTTGTGTGGTACTTTAAAATGAAATGTTTTGAATTGTCTAAAATTTAATTTAAACCATTTTCAAGTGTTCTGTGTCATCGTCAAATGCAAAGTGAATAATCTAGCGAGCTTATAATTAAGAAAACTGTAACAAGCAAGAGTAGAATACCTTTGAATTCACATGAGTTTATTCTCCCTCAGATTGGAGACTTTCATAAAGTATATATTGAAATATAAAATATTATGTATCTAATCGTCTCTTAAATTAAATGTAATTATTGATGATGTAACATCAGTGACCATTTTAAATTGTGTTTTCAGACTAATTTCAATGTGGTGAACAATTCTAAACATTTTTAAATGGTTTGAGAGCATTGCCTTCATGAGGGCTTTGGAAATGAACAATTTCTTTGTGTGGTACTTTAAAATGAAATGTTTTGAATTGTCTAAAATTTAATTTAAACCATTTTCAAGTGTTCTGTGTCATCGTCAAATGCTAAGTGAATAATCTAGCGAGCTTATAATTAAGAGAACTGTAACAAGCAAGAGTAGAATACCTTTGAATTCACATGAGTTTATTCTCCCTCCGATTTGTGACTTTCATAAAGTGTATATTGAAATATAAAATATTATGTATCTAATCGTCTCTTAAATTAAAGGTAATCATTGAAGATGTAACATCAGTGACCATTTTAAATTGTGTTTTCAGACTAATTTCAATGTGGTGAACAATTCTAAACATTTTTAAATGGTTTGAGAGCATTGCGCTCCATGAGGGCTTTGGAAATGAACAATTTCTTTGTGTGGTACTTAAAAATGAAATTATTTGGATTGTCTAAAATTTAATTTAAACCATTTTCAAGTCTTCTGTGTCATCGTCAAATGCAAAGTGAATAATCTAGCGAGCTTATAATTAAGAGAACTGTAACAAGCAAGAGTAGAATACCTTTGAATTCACATGAGTTTATTCTCCCTCTGATTTGTGACTATCATAAAGTGTATATTGAAATATAAAATATTATGTATCAAATCGTCTTATAAATTAAAGGTAATCATTGAAGATGAAACATCAGTGACCATTTTAAATTGTGTTTTCAGAATGATTTCAATATGGTGAACATTCTAACCATTTTAAAATGGTTTGAGAGCATTGCCTTCATGAGGGTTTTGGAAATGAACAATTTCTTTGTGTGGTACTTTAAAATGAAATGTTTTGAATTGTCTAAAATTTAATTTAAACCATTTTCAAGTGTTCTGTGTCATCTTCAAATGCTAAGTGAATAATCTAGCGAGCTTTTTATTATGAGAACTGTAACAAGCAAGAGTAGAATACTTTGAATTCACATGAGTTTATTCTCCCTCCGATTTGTGACTTTCTTAAAGTGTATATTGAAATATAAAATATTATGTATCTAATCGTCTCTTAAATTAAATGTAATTATTGATGATGTTACATCAGTGACCATTTTAAATTGTGTTTTCATACTAATTTTAATGTGGTGAACAATTCTAAATATTTTTAAATGGTTTGAGAGCATTGCCTTCATGAGGGCTTTGGAAATGAACAATTTCTTTGTGTGGTACTTTAAAATGAAATGTTTTGAATTGTCTTAAATTTAATTTAAATCATTTTCAAGTGTTCTGTGTCATCGTCAAATGCAAAGTGAAAATCTAGCGAGCTTATAATTAAGAAAACTGTAACAAGCAAGAGTAGAATACTTTTGAATTCACATGAGTTTATTCTCCCTCCGATTGTGACTTTCATAAAGTATATATTGAAATATAAAATGTTATGTATCTAATCGTCTCTTAAATTATAGGTAATCATTGAAGATGTGACATCAGTGACCATTTGTAAACATTTAAAATCAATTTTAAATGGTTTTAGAGCATTGCGTTCATGAGGGCTTTGGAATTGAACAATTTCTTTGTGTGGTACTTTAAAATGAAATGTTTTGAATTGTCTAAAATTTAATTTAAACTATTTTCAAGTGTTCTGTGTCATCGTCAAATGCAAAGTAATAATCTTGCGAGCTTATAATTAAGAAAACTGTAACATGCAATAGTAGATTACTTTTGAATTCACATGAGTTTATTCTCCCTCCGATTTGTGACTTTCATAAAGTATATATTGAAATATAAAATATTATGTTTCTAATCGTCTCTTTAATTAAATGTAATTATTGATGATGTAACATCAGTGACCATTTTATATTGTGTTTTCAGACTAATTTCAATGTGGTGAACAATTCATAACAACTTTAAATGGTTTGAGAGCATTGCCTCATGAGGGTTAAAATGAACAATTTCTTTGTGTGCTACTTTAAAATGAAAAGTTTTGAATTGTCTTAAATTTAATTTAAACCATTTTCAAGTGTTCTGTGTCATCGTCAAATGCAAAGTGAAAAATCTAGCGAGCTTATAATTAAGAGAACTGTAACAAGCAAGAGTAGAATACCTTTGAATTCACATGAGTTTATTCTCCCTCTGATTTGTGACTTTCTTAATGTGTATATTGAAATATAAAATATTATGTATCTAATCGTCTTTTAAATTAAAGGTAATCATTGAAGATGTAACATCAGTGACTATTTTAAATTGTGTTTTCTGACTGATTTCAATGTGGTGAACATTCTAACCATTTTTAAATGGTTTGAGAGCATTGCCTTCATGAGGGTTTTGGAAATGAACAATTTCTTTGTGTGGTACTTTAAAATGAAATGTTTTGAATTGTCTAAAATTTAATTTAAACCATTTCAAGTGTTCTGTGTCATCGTCAAATGCAAAGTGAATAATCTTGCGAGCTTATAATTAAGAGATCTGTAACAAGCAAGAGTAGAATAGTTTGAATTCACATGAGTTTATTCTCCCTCTGATTTGTGACTTTCATAAAGTGTATATTGAAATATAAAATATTATGTATCTAATCGTCTTTTAAATTAAAGGTAATCATTGAAGATGTAACATCAGTGACTATTTTAAATTGTGTTTTCTGACTGATTTCAATGTGGTGAACAATTCTAAATATTTTTAAATGGTTTGAGAGCATTGCCTTCATGAGGGTTTTGGATATGGACAATTTCTTTGTGTGGTACTTTAAAATGAAATGTTTTGAATTGTCTAAAATTTAATTTAAACCATTTTCAAGTGTTCTGTGTCATCTTCAAATTCTAAGTGAATAGTCTAGCGAGCTTTTAATTATAAAAACTGTAACAAGCAAGAGTAGAATACTTTTGAATTCACATGAGTTTATTCTCCTTCCGATTTGTGACTTTCATAAAGTATATATTGAAATATAAAATGTTATGTATCTAATCGTCTCTTAAATTAAGGGTAATCATTGAAGATGTAACATCAGTGACCATTTTAAATTGTGTTTTCAGACTAATTTCAATGTGGTAAGAATTCTATACATTTTTAAATGGTTTGAGAGCATTGCCTTCATGAGGGCTTTGGAAATGAACAATTTCTTTGTGTGGTACTTTAAAATGAAATGTTTTGAATTGTCTAAAGTTTAATTTAAACCATTTTCAAGTGTTCTGTGTCATCGTCAAATGCAAAGTGAATAATCTAACGAGCTTATTATTAAGAGAACTGTAACAAGCAAGAGTAGAATACCTTTGAATTCACATGAGTTTATTCTCCCTCCGATTTGTGACTTTCATAAAGTGTATATTGAAATATAAAATATTATGTATCTAATCGTCTCTTAAATTAAAGGTAATCATTGAAGATGTAACATCAGTGACTATTTTAAATTGTGTTTTCTGACTTATTTCAATGTGGTGAACAATTCTAAACATTTTTAAATGGTTTGAGAGCATTGTCTTCATGAGGGTTTTGGAAATGAACAATTTCTTTGTGTGGTACTTTAAAATGAAATGTTTTGAATTGTCTAAAATTTAATTTAAACCATTTTCAAGTGTTCTGTGTCATCGTCAATTGCAAAGTGAATAATCTATCGAGCTTATAATTAAGAAAACTGTAACAAGCAAGAGTAGAATACTTTTTATTTCACATGAGTTTTTTCTCCCTCCGATTTGTGACTTTCATAAAGTATATATTGAAATAAAAATATTATGTATCTAATCGTCTCTTAAATTAAGGGTAATCATTGAAGATGTAACATCAGTGACCATTTTAAATTGTGTTTTCAGACTTATTTCAATGTGGTAAGAATTCTAAACATTTTTAAATGGTTTGAGAGCATTGTCTCCATGAGGGCTTTGGAAATGAACAATTTCTTTGTGCGGTACTTTAAAATGAAATGTTTTGAATTGTCTAAAATTTAATTTAAACCATTTTCAAGCGTTCTATGTCATCTTCAAATGCAAAGTGAATAATCTAGCGAGCTTATAATTAAAAAAACTGTAACAAGCAAGAGTAGAATACATTTGAATTCACATGAGTTTATTCTCCCTCCGATTTGTGACTTTCATAAAGTATATATTGAAATATAATATATTATGTATCTAATCGTCCCTTAAATAAAATGTAATCATTGAAGATGTAACATCAGTGACCATTTTAAATTGTGTTTTCAGACTAATTTCAATGTGGTGAACATTTCTAAACAAATTTAAATGGTTTGAGAGC